>CM025145.1:12015783-12031317 GCA_013467495.1 Gossypium gossypioides | reverse complement strand
GGCGGCTGAAGATTAGAAACCCTAGGGTTTCTGACAATTTTGGGCCACCGCAATTTGGGCCTTTGTTTTCTTTCATTTTGGGCCACATAGGCCTGCTTGTAATTTAGATTGTTTTTGTAGGCCGAGTAAAATTTGGGTATTACACAGCCGAATGAGGAACATGCTTCAGTGCCAGAATATCTTTGAAAGTGCCTTCGACATTGTCATCTTAATGTGTTGCCAGTAGTCCACTCTTTATCCATTTGCCGGAGTTAACATCGAAATGGTAACCGGAATGGTGAAGGGCTCCATAACTAATAGGTTGATTTAGGGTGATGGGGTGTCTTTATGGGTATTAATCCCTAAGTTCCTAAAAAATGATGACAAATAGGTGCCATAGGGAGGGGTAATACTTGTAGACATTGCCTTCTCGATGCCCTTAGTTATGTCATTGAACATTATAAGAGCGAGGTCGGGGCGCTTATTGAATTGAACAGAATCGATACACCAACAATCGATGGAGTGAAGCATGACATGTTTTTTGATAGGACGAAGATTCTAAGTTATGATGAGATGGAGAAGACAATCAGAGAGATTGGGTTTGGATGCGTGTTCAGACTTAAAATAAAGAGCAAGGTTGTAGGATCTTCTTTCATTAGAGTTACCTTCGGAAGGCAAATGAAGAAAATTTCTAAAACCATCTAAAGTATGTCCAATCGGGGTGTTCATTAAAAAGGATGTGATAACAATGACCATATCGCCAGACTCATCATGTTTGAGTTTGACATTTGAGTAAAAGGCTTGAACAACATTAATGTAAGTCGGTGACGAAATTTTTAAGAAACCATTCCAACCCCAACTTTGAAAAATTAGAAGATAAGAGAAATTGATATCTAACATGACAAAATCTATCTTCCTAGACTCCCAAACTTATTTAGATGCAAAATGTAATGCCCTGAATTATTTAATTTTGTTTTGAGAATTTTGATATAAATGAGTTTGCTTTAGTGGTTAAGTGGTGTTGGTGTGTGTTTGAGGTATTGGGTTCAAGTGCCACTTTTGGAAAAATATGTTATTTTTGGTGTTAGCCTTATCCCTTTTTGGTGGGCTTATGTTATATTCTTGGTAAACTCATATTAGAATGAGCCTACTGGTTCAAGTGGTAAGGTGTTAGCTTACCCTAAGTCTCGTGTTCAAATCCTCGTGTGAACTTGGATGATAATTTTTACTTGGTTATGTAATAGATTTTCGGTGGAGTTGGAATTCTGAGGTAGTTGGATGAGGTTAGTGGTCGAATTTAGTGGGATTGGTAGTTAGTGGGGTTGTAGGGAGTTGGGATTTTGGTAGAATTAAATTTTAATTTTAATTCTTTTGTTTTCCCAAAATTCTTTTTTCCTCTATTTTCTCTAACGTTATTTCTTCTTTCTCTTCTTTTTCTTCCTTAATTCTGGTTATCGTACTACTATGGTATCGTAGTTTTGGGGTTCTTCGATTCGTTCCGAATAGTTAAGCTATCGAGTGGTTTTCTTTTTCCGTTTTGCGTTGTGGGGGAATTTAATTATGTTTAACGAAATCCATTGAGAATTAAGTGGTTTCTACTGTTGTGGGGGAATTTGATTATGTTTTGCTGTTGTTCCTCCAAAGATTTGAGTATTAAGTGGTTTCTGCTCATTGGTGGTAAGTGTTTCGCTAGTAGTTAGGTTTTGAAAGGCTTTAAGTCGAGATCAAATTCTAGTTTAAATGCTTAAATCAATTGCTAAAATGGTGTTTGGTATACTATTTTTAGGTTTTGGAGGTCTCGGGATTTCGTTCACATCAAAAATGAACCAGGTGTGTAACGAAAACACGAGAAAATGAGATTCGGTGAAAGCCGAAAAAGTGGCCTGTTGACACCACACGAGCGTGTGCCCGACCGTGTGCGACACACGGCTGTGTGACGGGCGAGTGTGTGGCCGTGTGGGTCACACGGGCTAGGCCGATTTAGGCGTGTGGGTCACGTGGGCGTGTGAACTGTGGGCTAGGCCGTGTGGGCCACATGAGCTTGTGGGACATGGGCAAGCCACACGGGCATGTGGGCCCAAAATTTTAAAACTTTCCCTAGGGCCACATACGTTGTTCCAATCTATTGTGGGCCTTCCGTAGGGTCGGTAAGGGGAATACAAACCCTAGTGCATGATATTTGCTATTTTGATAGACTGGTTTGAGCATTTAGAAATTGAAATGTATGATTTGTCTAATTTGTAATAAAATGTATTTTATCTATATATAAGCATGCGGGACATGTTAAGTTTTTTATATTTGTTATTTGTTATTTGTATTTATGTATAGGGTGGGATCTGTTTATTGGAGGAAATATTCTGTGAGGTGATAATTCACCGTTATTATGGCAGCACAGCTGCAAATTATTCTGATAAATGTTGTACGGACACTATGTGGTGTGTAGGGTTGGGTGGGAGTTTTAAACCCTACATGGTGTGTTGGGATGGTCAGAGATGGTGTGTAGAGGATGGGAGTAGGACTTTGGATATCTGTATGATTCTATTTATCTGATTCTATTGAAGACTATGTTTATATCTGTATCTGTTCTGTATTCGAAAAATTTGAGTTTATGTGCATCTATGACTCTGTTTAGTTACACACTGAGTTTATGAAAACTCACATCTATTTGTCTGTTCTGTTCAGGTAATCCTCAGACATAGGCGAGTCAGTGTGATAGAGTCTCAGTGGTGACCACTAGTTCACGAAGTTTAATTATTGGTTTTATTTAAATTATGAATTATTTTGAAAGTTTGTAATTTTTCGGGTTGTGGGTTTTAATTTTGGGATTTTGAAATGGTTTGGATTATTATTCTATAAGTTTTAAACAAAACGATTTATGAAAACAATGGTTTACGCAAACAAATATTTTTTCTGAAGTCAAGCTCAATTTTCAACTATAACGTCTTATAAACTTTCGCTGCAAAATTTATGTTACACTTAAAAGGGCAATAAATAACAGATTCATTAAAGAGGATAATAATAAGTTTTCTGAAAATGTGATCTCTTTTGGAACAATTTATGCAGGAAGTTTTAACATGAAAGTCATTGTTTTAAAACCATTCTTTGTAACATTTTCAGATTCGGCTACAACGTCTTGGTCGGGTTTGGGGTGTTACACAAACTTTTTATTGAATCATTCTCGTTCCTATATGGAATTAAAACACTCATTAAATGACGATCTAAACCCACTAGAAGGATTTGAAGAGGAGGCAGCAGTTCTAGGACGCTTCTTAAAGGCTATGATAAAAAACAAAATACTAAAGACATACTTAAACTATTAAAAATTTCGTTGAGGAATTTTGTCGAACACTTGGTGGGCAAAGGGTTTGAAACAAATTTTTGAGAAAATTTTTAGAAATAGGCGACCCCCTGCAATAAAACATAGTTTATAGAGTCCAAATCAACCCAAAAACTTATCAAAATTCAATATTTTAACGTATATTTCATAAGTTTAAAAGGAAATGTGTAGGTTTTACCTCAAAAATGTTGAAATGTTGAAAAACTTGAAACAATGTTGAAGAAATCTTGATGCAATGGTGTTAGAAAGTATTTCAGTGTCAATATTTCATGAAAAAAATCAAAGGTTCTTAAAGAAATTTTAAGTTTGGAGGAGAGGGTTTTCGAGATGAAGGGGAAAGGAAATTGGCATTTTTATAAACCGATTTGAAACCCTCGATTTAGGTACTCTTAAAACCAGGCAAGTATCACAGATCTGTTTTCCATGTGCAGAAATTTACCAAGAACTCAATTTTTGAAGTCCTAATGTACTCTAAATGTCTTAAAATGAATCTTAGATAAATTATAATGATTTCATATGCATGAAAATGCAATGAGTAAGCATGATGCATATGATTCATAAATTACAATAAGTTCATTAAAAAATTGACTAAGTTAACTAAATAAAGTTAACTTTAACAAGTTCAAGCGCATCAAAAAATAAATCATGCTAGACAAATAAGGTCAAAATAGATTAATCAAACACATTAAACTCGTCCTATGTTTTTGCATGTAAGAGCCATGGAAATCATACAAGCATTCATTTTCAATACATGTAAAAAATATACAAGTTTAAAAATCATTCAAAGTGCATAGAAAATATTCAACACAAAGTCAAGGCAAGTTGGTGAAACCTAGTTCTCTCCTATGTGTCCAAAATATTTCCTTGTCTAAAGCTTTTGTAAAAATATCAACTAATTGATGCAAAGTGTCTACATACTCTAGAACAATATCCCCTCTTTGGACATGATCTCTAATGAAATGATGTCTTATGTCAAAATGCGTAGGTCCAAAATGTCGGATGAGATTCTTAGTAAGACAAATAACACTAGTATTGTCACACTTGATAGGATTAGTATCTATACCAATTCTGTAGCCCTTAAGTTATTGTTTCATCCATAAAACTTGAGCACAACAACTACCGACAGAAATGTATCCCACTTCGGTGGTGGACAACGCAACACTAATTTGTTTATTTGAAAACCATTAAATTAACATGCTGGTTAAGAATTGACAAGTACTGAAGGTGCTCTTCCTATTTAGTTTGTAACCTCCAAAATCCACATCTGAGAAAACATGCAAGCTAAAGGATGAATCTCTAGGATACCAAAGTCCTAAATTAAAAGTGTCTCTAAAGTACCTAAAAATTCTCTTAACGGCTTGTAAATGTGATTCCTTAGGGTATGATTGATATCTAGCACACAAGCAAAAGCTGAACATAATATCCAATCTATTTGCAGTATGATAAAACAAAGAACTAATCATAGACCTATATAATTTAATGTCTACACATTTACCTTTTTCATCTTTGTCAAGCTTTGTGGAAGGACTCATAGGAGCGGCTTAAGGTTTGAGGATATTCATCCCAAACTTCTTCAGCATTTCCTTTGTATATCTGGCTTCATTGATGAAAATGTCATCATTCCTTTGCTTGATTTGGAGCTCCAAAAAGAATGAGAGCTCTCCCATCATGCTAATTTTAAACTCACTTTGCATTAGCTTTAAAAATCCTCACAAAGAATTTTATGATTAGCACCAAAAATAATATTGTCAACATAAATTTGAAAGTCTTTCATACCAAGCTTTGGGAGCTTATTTTAAACCGTATAAAGCTTTTGATAATTTAAAAACATGGTTTGGAAATTTTGGATCTTCAAAACCGAATAATTGCTTAATGTATATTTCTTCATTAATAAAACCATTTAAAAAGCACTTTTGACATACATTTGAAATAATTTTAAATCATTAAAGCTTGCAAAAGGTAAAGAGCATTCTAATGACTTCCATTCTAGCTACGGCACCATATGTTTCATCATAGTCTATTCCTTCCTCTTGAGTGTAGCCTTGAGCAAAAAGCCTAGCCTTGTTCATCACTATGTTACCACTCTAATCTAGCTTATTCCTAAAAACCCACTTGTACATATAGTAGATTTTTCACTAAGTCTTTCAACTAGTGTTATACATTACTTCTCCAAAATTGATTTAACTCATCTTGCATAGCCAACATCCAATATTCATAATTTAATTCTTCTTTAATATTTTTAGGCTCTATGCATGAAATAAATGCAACAAAATTACATGTATTTCTTAGAGAAAATCTAGTAGTTACCCTTTTGGATGGATCTCCTAAAATCTTACCATCCTTCATAGAGTTATACTCCCTTAGATGAGTGACTTCCCTCTCCACTAATGTAAGCTCCTTTAGAGCATCTTGAGTTTGTTCTTATATATTCTCATTTGATGACTGATCCACTTTCTTATCATTATAAAAAAATTCTGCATCATCATCAATACAAGAATCCTTTCCAAGAGGAAACTTAGAGTAAAAAAAACATGTATAAACTCTTTTACAACTAAAGTTCTTTTATTAAAGACTTGGTAAGCTTTAGAGTTTAAAGAATAACCAAGAAAAATTCATTCATCACTTTTTCCATCAAATTTGCCATTATAATCGTTTCAATTATTTAAAACAAAACACTTGCATCCAAAAGGATGAAAATAACTAATGTTACGCCTTTTCTTTTTAAAAAACTCATTTGAAGTTTTTTTTTTAAAATAGACCTAATCATTACTCTATTAACAATATAACAAGTGGTGTTTGTGGCTTCCATCCAAAAATATTTTGGCAAATTATTTTCACAAAGCATAGTTCTAGCCATTTCTTTTAAAGTTCTATTTCTCCTTTCAACAACTCTATTTTCTTGAGGGGTTCTAAGTGTAGAAAAATTATGACTAATCCCATTTAAGTTACAAAAATTATCAAAACCAAGGTTTTGAAATTTGCTTCCATGGTCACTCATTACATGGAAATAGAGTAACATTTTTTATTTTGATTTAGTTTTGTAAATGTGAAGAATTTTTCTAAAGCCTCATATTTAATTCTTAAGAAAAGAACCCAAGTAAATCTAGAATAATCATTGATAGGTACAAATGCATATTGTTTTCCACCCAAGCTATTTGTTCTAATATGACTAAAAAGATTTATGTGATTTAGTTTAAGAACTCTACTAGTAAACACATCATTAATAGGTTTAAAAGAAACTCTTCTATGTTTACCTTGGTACACGCAACACAAATTTTTTCTAAATCAAAGTCAATTTTAGGAAGCCCTCTGACTAAATCATTTTTAACTAATTTGTGAAATATGCTCATACTAGCATGTCCTAGTTTTCTATGCCATAACCAAGAAGAATTTTCATTTTTGACAATAAAATAAACATTTGAAACATGCAATTAATCTAAATGCACCATATAAATTTTTCCTATTCTATTAGACACAATGTCAATAAATTTACAACCATTAGACACAATGTCAATAAATTTACAACCATTAGACTCAAAAATGACATTGAGACCTTTATCACACAATTGACTAATACTTAATAGAGTATGCTTAAGACTATTGACATACATAACATTTTTAATAAATATTAAAGAGATTTTACCAATAGATCCAATTCCTTCTATTTATCGTTTGGAGTTGTCACAAAATGTAACTTCTCCTTTACCTTTTGGCTTCAATTTGATAAAATGACTCTTGTCACTAGTCATATGTCTTGAGCATCTACTTTCAAGGTACCATGAGTTTATACTTGTGTTATTCACCTTGAAGCAATGCTCATTACCCTACAAATATAGAATTAAATTTTTATTTTTGGTACCCAAATTCTTTTGGGTCCATAAATATTAGTTCCTAATTTTGAAATAATCTCTTTGTCTTGAGTAACACAAAGTCCTTTAGGGACCCATATACTCTTAACAATTTTTCCTTTATAAAATCTTGAGGACCCTCTATGTCTATAGAAATTAAAGCTTGTTCCAACAAAGCTTGATTTTGAGCTTTCTCCCTTTTTAAATCTTTTTAGAGATAATTTTTTAGGTAAAACTTTTTCTTATTCAAGAAACTCAATTTGCTTTTGATGATCATCATGAACTTCTAAAAGCAAATTATGCAAGTCTTGGTTTTTTTTTTTCTCAAAATCATTTATAATAATTTGCTTATCATGAATTTTACTTTCAATTTCATTATTGGCTTTAGAAAATGAACTATTTTTATCTTTTAAATTTGAAATGTTTTTCTTATATTTTGAAACCATAATTTCAAACTCCAAACCCAACTAATCATTTGCATTTTGTAACTCATCAAGTGAATAAAAAATTGAATTAGACGAGTTAAAAGTTACCTTAGAGTCATCAATGGTCATAAGGCATAGGTTGGCTACTTCTTGATCTTCTTCATTGGAGGAATCATCATTCCTCCATGTAGCCACATTTGTCTTAAGCTTTTGTTTGCTTTGATCCCTTCTTCTTCCATTGAGGATAATCAAACTTGATATGTCCTAGTTTCTTACACTCATAACAAATAATGAGATCTTTCTCCATGGTAGATTCAAACTTCAATCTCCCCTTTTGGAATCTTCTTCCCTTATTAAACTTCATGAATCTCTTGAATCTCCTAGCAAGCATGAATGTCTCTTTGTCTTCATCCATCTATTCATTTGATCCACCATCTTAATTTGTGGTGGATTTAAGAGAGACACTAACCTTTTTCTTCTCAATTTTAGTTTTTTCAACCCCTTCATTGAGCCTCATTTCATGTGTAAGCAAAAAACCGATGAGCTCATCCAAAGTCAATGTTTCTAAATTATTTGCTTCTTGAATTGCAGTCACATTGGCTTCCCACGATTTAAGCAAAGCTTCAAAGCATTTTCCTTACAACCTCTTCATTTGAATATTTTTTCCCATAAGACTTTAATTCATTGATGATTATAGTCAATCGATTAGACATCGCCTTGATATCTTCCTCGAGCTTCATGTTGAAGGTTTCATAATTTAGAGTAAGAATTCCAACCTTAGACTTTTTTACTTGGTTGGTACATTCATGTGTGACTTCAATCTTATCCCATATCTCATTGGCATTAAAACAAGATGATACTCTACTATATCCTTCTGGTCCAAGTGTACAAAATAAGGTGTACATAGCCTTGGCATTCAACTGAATATTTCTTCTATCTTCTTTATTCCACTATTTCTTTCTTTTTGGAATAAGAAGCTCTCCTTTTTGCTTGAGAGGTATGGAGTGACCATCCACAATTCCGATGTGTGAGTTAGAAAATATTATTTATTTTATATCTATGAAGTTATATGAGTGCCATATTAAAATTTTGTTCGGTAATTTTGATATTTAGATAGTTAATTAAGGAAAAAGGGTTACATCATAAACTTAACAAAAGTGAATTATTATAGAATTTCTTAGTGTTTGAGTGTTCAATTAAGGAAATGGGCCATTGTTATCACATTAGTTAATGGATGATGACATTATTTATTTGTTAAGGATGATTAAACTTAAGTAAAATTGTAATATGGCCCCCAAGCATTTGTATGTGAGTTAGCTTCATTTTGAAGGAAATTTTGGGCAGACACAGCCTATGACACGAGCCGTCACCCGATCGTGTGATTCTTTAAATTTGGAGTAGGTTTTTCCCACACTGTCACAGGTTGTTGCACGGCCTGGCTACACAATTGTGTGACCCTATTTCAAAGCGCACACGACCTGACGACACAACCGTGTGACCCTATTTTGAATTGCACACACTTTGTCCACACGACCATGTTCCTGAGACACACGATCGTGTGACCCTTGTTTCTAATTTTTTTATATTTTTTATTTTGTTTCAGATTAGTCCCTAAATGTTTCCAAATTGATTTTTAGGTTCCGTACACTCAATTTAAAGCTTGTTTTTGTATGAATGCTATGAATGATGATTGGTTATCAATAAAAAGTATTTAAATTAATATTTAATTAGTTTTTATGATATCATGAGAGTCATTATGTGTTGTAATACTCTATAACCCTAATTTGGCAACGGGGACGGGTTAAGGGTGTTACAGTCCATGATGATGTCCTATACGGTAAGATCATTTACTTGTATGAACAACATCATTCTTGTCTTCCAATAATAATAGTTGGCACCGTTGAAGTAAGGAGGCTTAGATATAGATTGTGATTCTTCAAGAAAAACTGAACCGGATGTAGACGTCATATCTTTTGGATTGATTGGCTAAAACTTGAGCTACCTCAAGTATATTCTCTTTGTTGTGAAGCCGTCGAATAGATGCTAACTTTGATATTAATTGTTAGCTCAAATAATCAAACCAAAATTACAAAGAGGGGTTGAATTGGCTTTTTAAAATTTTGTGGATGCTAGAGAATAATTATTGAAAAATTGAACATAAGAATTTAGAGTGGTTCAACCCCAATTGCCTACTCCACTCCCTTAGCTTTCCACCACTAAAAATTTTCCCAAATTGACTAATTTGACAGCCTTTAAGGACAAGGTTTAACTTTACAAACTTCCTTAAGGTTTCTACCCAAACCTTAAGACACAAACCTTCTTAAAGAGATACAAATAAGCAAAAAAAGAAATAACCCTTACAAGACTGGAATTTTTGCAAGTTAAGCTCAATTACAAAGAGAAACACTTGAGTTAAATGAAAACAATGAAAGCTTACAAGAGTGTTTAAAGAAAATTATTGAGAATTGTAAGCACAAGGTTATTTTTTATTGATCTTTAAGCCTGATAATGTCTAATATTGTTGCAGGACCTTTGGAAGCTGGTATTTATACCCCCTAATTGATTTCCAACCGTTGTGGTTGTTGGAGAAATGAATAGAGTCATTGGGGATAAAATAATAGTGCATTTAATTAACTTGCAACTACGAGTACCAATACTTGCTAACAATGTATCAATATGTTTTGCATTTAATGAAAAATGTAGTGATCGTTGGAGCTAAAAATATTGATACCAGTGGACTTTTATCGATACCATATGAAAAGTATCAATATTGGATCAATACTTAGTTGAATTGGTTGGGAACAAAATGTCAATTTGGTATCGATTTTTGAAGGGGTATCGATATTTTGGAAACTATCGATACTTGGCCAAAAAGATACTTTTTAAAAAATAGTTTAACTGGTTGAAAATATTCTAACTTGATTGAAACCATTTTAACTTGATTTAAAGGTTGATTAAAAATTTTTCTAAGAGTTCAAAGTAATAGGTTCAAAATTTTATCTCCTAGACTTCATTTGAAATATCAATTTGCCAATTTTGTTTAATTTTAACTTTTATTAAAAAATATTTTAATTTGTTATTTCAAAAAATATTATCAAATAAAGCTTGGTATAACAATGTCTCTATCTTTTTGGAGTCATTCGCTCCGATACCCAAGATAAGATTCTCTCCAATTAGACTTGATAGATGACATATTAGTCTTTTAATTGATTTGTTCATTTTCAATTAGAGTATGTGCTTAGATTATTTACTAATATAAGTTGTCTTTCCATATTACGGTTCGACCTCGTAATACTGCTTAATATTAGTTAAATGTTAGATAATCAGTGAGCCAATATTTGGTTTCATTTTTCTTTGCTTGTAAAAACCATTGAGGACAATATACGAAGATATTAATGATACTGATGAATATTTTATTAAACCAATTTGTTAGAAAAATTATAAGTACATATTGACGAAATCTCTACACTAAGGGTATTAGGTCACAATAGTCATTGTATATTAATCTTAGCATGTACATAAAGACCTAAGTTCGAAATTGTACTTTTTAATTTTTGAGATGTTTTCACAGAATTTGAGATGTTGTTCACACTCATAGATCAAGTCTTTTGGTGTTGAATTGATTTGATCATGTTTCTAAGATGTATTTATGCTCGAATTTGTTTTTATATGGTTTTAAAATGAATTAAAACTTACTAGTATGATTTCTTGAAGATTGGAGATGTTTTGAAGTTTGTTTGAATTTTATTTTATTTTTTGCTTTGAGGTTGTAAGGTATAGATTTACCTATACCTCTGCTCCAGTTTGACTTATTGCACTATTTTATGTTGTTCTAACTTCTAGGAGCTCGTTTTGGGTCCTAAACACCAGTGATCACTTTTGAACATTTTCTAAATGATTTAATTCTTTTCTAAAACCCCCCAAATAATCTCAAATGTGATTTAATAATTTTATAAAAATATTTTAAAGTTTTAAAATTTAAATAACTCTTGAGATTTTTGTTATGTATGTGTTCTGATAACATCTCTTATTCGTACTATATGTTGGAATGGGTGAGAGGTGTTACATTTAGTGATATTAGAGTTTAGGTTTAGTAGATTCTAGGACTAAAATGAGCACGTGATTCGGCTTTAAGTGTACATGCCAATTATGATATAGAGGTGATATGATCCCCAAGTAACATTCTAATAATTCGTGACCAAATTGCTATCAATTTGGTAGTAAGTTTGTTATGTTTTGATAAGTGTAACGTTAGAAATGATATGATTAAGAAACCTTCCAATGTAATGCCTTTGTAACGTTTGATTCCTTTCTTGGCCACATGGAGATGGCATTGTGAAAACACCTCTAGGGTAAAAAACACTAATTCAAACTAATAAAAAATAAACTGATATGTTGAGATTTTCAACCTCAGGTGCATTGTCACCTTTATTCTCAAATTGATCACGGATTATAGATGTTTCCTTATTCAATGATAAGTTGGTTAAAGCAATCGAATAACAACTTTAAACCACAAATCTTTCCTTAGTTTGTAAATTAATTGTTAAAACAACTCATCAACTAACCCTTACTAGTTAAACAAGTATAAAAGGTTCTCCTAAGATTTAATTCACCAGCAACCTTATGGATTAGAAAAGGCCTGACTCTAACTAACAAACTTAATTGCGCATATCATTTAAATTAGATCATTCATTCCTTAACATAAGCTCTCTCAAACAAACTATGCTAACTTTTTCTAATTATTAGAATAAAGAGACAATTTTGGATCTAATTACTCTAATTAACTATTTAATAGCCTAAATCTAAACAAATGATCTTAGTTGAAATCATACTGATACGAATAATAAGAGATGATACTACATATACCATAAAATAGAGAATGAGAAACTATTAACGGATAAGAGAAGAATGGAGAACACTTTGAATCTCACAATGATTTTTAAAAAAATCGAGCTTTTATCTACCACTAGCTAGAAAATAAAATTAGCCACTTATAACTTGTGATGAATTCTAAAGATATTATTAAAAAAAGGAATAAAACAATGCACAAAGTAGTCCCCCTTTCTCTTGAAAAAAATTAACTCTTATAAAGCAGTTTTATTTTAACTTATCCTTTATAGGGATAATACAAATAAAAATCATTAAAATGATAAGAAAAATTTAAAATAAAAGATAATCATAACCCTAAAATAACTAAATCACTTTATATAAAAAAATCTTTCAAGGAAAATTCTAATACAAATTAACTATTAATTTTAGGGTAGCTAACTTGACCCAATAATTTTTCTTTTATTGTCCAATCCTTCTCATTTGCACCAACTAGCTTGTGTTCCACAACAACCACATAATTTCCCATGCAATTGCACAAATTGGCTTCATGGTCTAACACCTTAAAGACATAAATTGTATTTGTTAAAAATAAACAAAATTAACCAAAAGTAGTAGCAATAATATCCAAGATTCACTAGAATTAATAACCAAAATCATGTCAATTATGTGCGCTTATCAGTAGCACCAATAAGATTGGTCCTTTCATAAAGAGTCAAAAGCTAGGAAACCATATAAGAGATCGAAATGTGAACAAAACACTTGTAAGTTTACTCAAACTTAGTGAGTTTAAATACAAAATACCTTAAAGCCTATCTAGTTAAAATCTTCATTTTGAATCCTTGAATTCTTTGACGAACACCTTCATAACATTGGATATGTATACCCGTATACGCCATCAACTATTTTTATTGTATCAACTCTTATTTTACTACTTGGTTAACTCCAGACATTACCAGTCAAAAATTATATCTTTTTTTCTCTTAAAATATCAGAGATACTTCTCAATTGATATCTAAACAGAGTCCACTTTCAATGGTTTTAACCTTCCACAACATATTATTTATCCCAAAATAGTTGTTCACAGATACTTTCTATCTCTCTTGGCAGATACTACTTATAGATCTTACAATTGGCGGAATCTCATACTAAGTTAAATAATTATTAGACTACTAACTAGATCACATCCTGACTCAAATCCAAACCAAACTCATTCTAACGATGTAACATTCCAGATCATTTAGAAGAATTCCCCACGTCCATGTCAAATAGCATAAGTAGGCCCAAATTGGCAAACGTTTCAGAGTCCATAAAGAGAGGTTTTCACTCAGTCAGAAGTTACTTACCTAGATCTTATTCACATACCTAATTGATTCTTATATTCTCATATCATATTTCACTTACTTACTTACTATTTAACTTTTTATTCAGATAGAATCTCATACAGAACTTCATTATATTACAATCTTTTCAATACTTCTCATACACACTTACCAGTTGTCCTAGATATTTTTTTCATACGTATTCTAATCTGAACAGTCCACATACACGAGTCGAGATAGAGACTCGCTTCATACTCACCTAGACTATAGCTTGGAGTTTCAAACTCGAACATCCTTCTTGAATCAACAGTAGCAACTGCTTAAAAAATATGGAACCATATTTAAAACCTATTTATATACAAACTACTAACATCTCAATCATAGACAATCCTCATGCAAGGCCTTGTATTCATAAACTTCTTAATAGCCTTATTCTTCCAAAAAAACTTAACATGCAGAGCTATTTGACTTATTAAGAGGTGAAACATCCACTAGTTAACTAAAAAACCTTAGCTCCATCTTAATGAGGAAGAAGAGAACATATAAGTTTAACAAGAAGAACCAAAGAATAGTGTTTTCCAGAATTAAAAACCTCCTGACGAATTCTTCTCACTATATATATAACCTTAGTTCCCTTTAGTGGAACTTGACAAGTGTAAATGGTGTCCAGAATATGAAAATCTTGCACAAATAATGTTTGACAAATCAATCCAGTTGGCTCCTAACTAGATCACATTATAAAACCCAACTAGCACAGTGCTCAAGCAAACTAGGCATACAATATATTTGGCTGTAACTCTTACTAGGATTACTCTTTTCTTGACACATTCTTTTCTTAAATAGCAAAATAACTCGAGATAATCTTTAATAACCTATATGATGGGTACTAAACGCCAACCTTTATTCGCCAATAAATTGTAAATGGGTGGACTATACTACGCCAAACGGGTAATTTCACATTTATACGCATTCGAATCAGGTTCGTTGAATTTAGGGTGTGATAACCTGTGCTTTGTGTGAAACAGATTTAGTTTATCCTGGCTTTCAACCGAACAACCTTCTCCACTATCCTCGTACTACGAATTGTGTCGAGTGTGGGCTTAAGCAATACAAACCAAATCACAAAAAATAAAATGATTTACTTACTTTCAGTATGAAAATAAGTTCTTTTTATAAAACTAGTAAAGTTCGTAATTCCCAGAAAGTAGAATTTATTCTAAGTAAATAAATTTCCACTAATTTATGGCAAAATAATGCTATGTTAATAAGTGTATCTTTAGGTCAACCAATGCTCTCTATTTATAGGGAGAGGTACAAGAATCCTACTTGAATAAGCCATGGAAAAATAATATTATTTAAATAGGAAACACAATCCAACTCTGAGTGAGATAGGGAGGCGGCACAGCCTAGTGTTTTCTACTAGGGTTGTTGCCTCTCATATGTTGTATGAGGGAAAATTAGGCATCTCATGTGTTGAATCCAAATATATGTGCTTCCTAGACTTTTGACTCAGTACTTTTTAATTTAATCAAACCAAATATTTGTTTTCTATTTCCCAAAAAAAATATTATTTATTCAATCAATTTAACTAATTAAATTAATTTCTTAATTAAATAATTTTTTCAACTCAATTTTATTTCTGTTAAAGTCGTAACAACTTTACCATAATAGAATTTATGAAGAAATATATTTAATTTCCTTATTCAACAGATTCATAATGATTAATTAATTTAATTCCATTTTTGAACTTCAATTATTTAATTATAATTAATTAAATAATAATTTAAAAACTTTTA
>CM025145.1:11912124-11926717 GCA_013467495.1 Gossypium gossypioides | reverse complement strand
ATAACATATATATAACATACATATTAATGTCGTCCATTATACTTAAGTAATTGTAGAGTTACTATTTTAGTCCCTCAATTAATTTTTAATCTATAATTCAACTTTTAATACCTATTTAATTTGATCCATACACCTTAACAACTTTAAATTCATGCAAATTCACTTAACCAAAATCTAATTCACTACTAAACTAACCTCGTAAATATTTGTTTTACGAAAATGGGGTCCCGAACTTCATTTACTAACACCCCAACTATCGAGTCGTTACACGAAGAAGGAAAATCAACCCCCTGTATAAGGATTTCATCTCTTTTTAAAGGGTTGTCCTAAGACAGTGGAAGAAAGAGAGAATATAAGAAAGGTTCCTTATGCTTCGAAAATAGATAGTCTCATATATGCTATGTTATGCACACGCCCAAATATTTGTTTTATTGTGGGGTTGGTAAGTCAATATCAGGTGAATCTAGGACCAAGACACTGGCAAGCAGTTAAGCATATACTCAAGTATTTACGAAGAATGAGAGATTATATCCTTGTGTATTCAAGAGATATTACTCCTATCAGATATATTGAATCTAACTTTCAAATGTGTTGGGATATGAGGAACAACGTCGGGCTATGTTTTTTGTCCTAGATGGCGGCGGGTCCATAATATGAATATGTGTCAAGCAAGGTTACATTGCTATGACACTGTAACAGTGCGGATATAGCTAAAGGTAAAAGAAACCATATAAGGACAAAACACATTGTAACACCTAGCTTTGGACGAGTTTTGGATTTGGCATAGTGTTATCCGCCCAATTGTTGTTTTGGCGTATAAATCAGACATAGAGTGTGTATCGAATTATTAAGCGAGGGTTGCTCTTAAAATGTATTAAGTTATAAAGAAGAAGAGATTTCGTAAGAGTGTTGAGAACCTTATAAATAAGAGATTTCTGGCAAAGGTATTTTATGCTCAATTTATTGAGTTGTTGTGCTAGTTACATTTTAACGAGGTAGTTAGAAAGGAACAAAAGGACGAGCCAGGAATATAAAAATAGTGGATTTCTATTTACAACTTTAAACCATTTATAAAGGTAGCTTTAAAAGTGTGTGACACGTGGTGGGTTTCAATAAGAGCTTGAGTTCTATATATAGATATTTAGGCCTAAAATGAGGGAGGTTTCTTCTTCCTTCTTCAAGAAGTATTTCTGTCTAGATCTAAAGGAACCCAAAGTATTTCTTTCTCTCTCTTAAGTTAAATTTGAATATTTGGATCTTTACCAATGATTACACCACGTCGAGGTAAGATTTATGACTCTGCATTATGTGTTGTGAAGAGTAAATCTATTAGAATTGGAATATCAGTAAGATAAAGGATATAAGAACATTGCTTGGGGATTTCTAATGTTAAAAATGATGGAAAAAGGGGTATATAAATAAATCTTGATGAGTTTCTTTATTTTGTAGTAGTAGTTGCTGTTGATTGTATGATGGAATTTTGGATCTAGAGTTTTGAACTGCTGTGGGTGAGAATTAGGTGAGTCTCTAAATTGATTCTTGTTTGTATGATGATGGTATTTGTATATCTGTAAGAGAGTGGCTAAAAGATTATGTTGTGCTCCTTGAGGTTACAATATGCTATGTATGTGACCCTGTATGTGGTTTTTAAAGTATGTCTATGACCATGCTAATGTTTGTTGAAAATGATATCATACTTGGTATAGAATTGTTGAGTTCAAGTAAGTATGTGTGAAGTATGGTTGCATCTAGATATCTGGATTTTGTATATGTATCTTAGTTGTATGCTATTCAAAATGTCTGATGAGAGTGAGTCTGAGCATGATGAGTATGTGTCTATCTCTGTAAAGTCATCTAAAGGGGTCTGTTGAGACTAAAAACATGATCTCCAAGATGAACCTCTAAAAGAGAGTCTATGGCCATGGCACCATATCATGAAGACCATAGTTGGGCTATTACATCATATAGAAAGAACTAAAGGAAGGTGATTACCCAAAAGGTTCTATGCATGTCCTAAGACAATGATGGGCAAACCTTAAAAAGTGTAAGTCTAAGGGAATCCATATTGTAAAACCCATCAGCAAAAAGAGTAGCCGTTGTGGCGAAATATGAAAGGAATGCCTTTATGGCAAACTACATAAGAAACGCCTTTTTTACGCATTCTTAAAAACTGCCCTAGTGGTGAATAAGCGGAAAGAAAGCTTTTGTGACGTATTCTAAATGGAAAACCTTTGTGGCGATCTATGAAAGGAATACCGTTGTGGCACACTCTAAAGAATGACCCTTGTGGCAATCATCCGAAAGAAATGCCTCTGTGGCAGATCCTAAGAGAAGGAAATGGTATCCACAGTGAACTCTGAAGGAATGATAGTTGTAATGAACTTAGAAGGAAAAGCCCTTGTAGCGTATCATGTTACACCTTCAATGAGATATTCTAATGAACTTCCCTTGTGGCCAACTTCGTATGAACTGTTATGGTGTATCCTGTATAGTCTTAAGAAAAGAACAGAGAAACTGAAATGCACCAGAGCATGTGACGAATTCAAAGTATGGGTTAACTAAAATTAAGAACCAACCTGACTAAAGGTTATGGCTGATTGTTTGATGAAGGGAATCTATCAGTGAACAGTAAGAGGAAAGGGTAGTCGAAGAAAGATAAGGTAAGGAAAATGAATTCAAACATTTTTTTTTTTTTGCAAAGAGCATTAAGTAAGGGAATCATGATCAAGATGAGTATGAAAGGAAGAAGTTCTGAAAGGATGAATCCATTGATGAAAAAATGTTAGGGGAATTAACCATGATACTGTAAATAGAAGGAATGACTTTATTTTGCTAATGGTAAACTGTTCTTAATGAAAAAAAGCTGAAATTTTAAGAAAAATAGCTAATGGCGATGGACTATTCGCCCGTTTATGAAAATCAATGATTAAGGTATAAATGATTTTTTCTCACTAAGTTCTCATGAACTTCCATGGATTGTGTTGTCTATTTCAAATTGAATGTGAGGCTGTGCTTGAGGGAAACGATGTCAGGACTATGCCCAAAAAGTGATGTATCAGATTATTATGCATACAAAGAAAGCTTTGATGGCATGACCGAGTCTGTTTGGCACATAGAAACCTTTGAATTGGAATAACTACGTTAGACTAAGACATCATTCCAGTAATACTTGTAATCAAATTCCCTATGTTTTATAACTGATTTTCTTCAATGTTTATACTTATTTATTGTATTATGAAGTCTTGTAATTAAGTAGTTCAAATCAATTGTAATTTGTGTAAGTAGAGTTAAGTTTCATCTATACTCGAGTGGTAACACCCAGGATTCAGTTCTGGTACATCAGATCTGGTTTGGGGTGTTATACACATTGATACAAAGTATCATAAAGGAAATGGTAGTGTTTGACGATATTTGAGGACAAACCCTGGGGATTTGTTTTACCAAGACTCAACTAGCTAGAGAGTTCTCTCGAAAACATATGGAGGGGCACAAGAATGTGAAACATGACTCATCTACTTCACTAGGGCAATTGAGAGATTGTTGGATCTCGTGCCTTAAGTGTAGTATTTTCGTCGATGTACACTTTTAATTTTTGAACAAATTGGTTAATAAAATTATTCATGAATTACATTAATACATTGTATAATGTCCTTATATGGTTTTTACACACAAAGAAAAATGGAAGCATATGTTGTTCATTAGTGTTCTAATGTTTAACTAATATTAAGCAGTATTATGTGGTTGGATCGTAATACAGAAAGACAACTTATATTAGTAGAGAAATCTAAACATATCCTCAGTCTAATTGAAAATGAGCAAATCAATTGAAGAACTAATATGTCGTCTATTAAGTCCAATTGGGGAGATACTTTGTCTTGGACATCGAAGTGGATGACTCCCAGAAGATAGAGACATAGATGTGACTGACTAGACTGACAGTACATTGAACTAGACCAAGAAGAATAGATCCTAAATCTGTTTATAGATTTATTTACTTATGACATTCATAGTGTGACATACCTAAATCCTAAATGGATGATAGACTATATATGTATGACTCATATACTTTGATGTAAGTAAAAGTCTGAGTCTGAATAGATAAGAAACCGAAAACTGGTGTGTTGGGTGTACGACTTCTGTAGCATGTAGCATCATTAAAAATAGTGGAATTCATGGCCCGAAACATGGGTAAATTATATCCTCTCATTCACATTACATGGTTGATGAAAAGTAAACGTGGCCTTGGGTTGCTCGTATTTGTGATGGATAACTTGATCATTATTTGGTAGTGATTGACTTTTCATGAAAGAATATGTAATGTTTACCATGAGATAAATAGAATCATATTAGGAGAATGTATATTATCCCAAAATAGATTAAGGATGTCCTATGAGGGTAGCACACTTACTACAAGGTAATTGGACGAGCATCGATCAAGTTGCTTTCATAATGGTATGTCGTTAGGGAGAGCTTTTTGGATCTAGTGCCCTGAGTTGTAATATGTTTGTCTAAGTACACTTGTAATTTTTCAAACAGATTCATTAATACTTTGTATATTATCCTCGTATGGTGTTTGCAAGCAAAGCAAAATAGAAGCAAATGTTTCTCACTGGTTGTCTAATATTTAACTAATACTAAACGGTATTACGTCATCAGATCGTAAAACGGAAAGATAATTTGTATTAGTAGACGAACCTAAACAGTTCCTTAGTCTAATCGAAAATGAAAAAACCGATTAAAAGACTAATATGTTATCTATCATGTCGAATTGAGGAGATGCCTTGTCTTGGGAATCGGAGCGAATGACTCCCCAAAAGATAGATAAATAGATGTAACTAACTAGATTGAAAATACATCGGACAGGACCTAAGCAGAATAGATCCTAAATCCATTTATGGATTTATTCACTTGTGACATTCATAGTAAATTTATAAGGTTAATTAAGTGAATTGGTAAATAAGTTAAGTAAAAATAATAGAAACAAAGCAACATCTTCCTAAAAGGTTATCATCCACCGAAATTTAAGATACGAAAACCTCCATGGAAGCTTTCTAGGTTCAGCCAAGCCTTCTTTGTGCATGTGACTGAAATTTCATCTCGTTTTTAATGATTTTTATATTTTTGAAGTCGTTGTAGCTTAATCTAGCTAGCCCATGGACTAATTTGCAAAATTGTTAAAGGATTAGGGTTCTGCCATAACTGTGTTTATGTTATTCTTGAAAATTTATGAAAGATTATGAGTCATTATTGTTAAATAAACAACTTTTTTCAAGTGATTTTTGATGAAATTATCATTTAGGGACTATTATGTAAAAATAGTAAAATGTCATGGTGAAATTGTGAATTAATGCTTTTTTGGGTAAGCTATGTTCATGATTTACGAATTTACTAAGCATTATGTGTTTACGTTGTTTTTCTTTCCTATGTTTTATAGATTATTGGAAGCTTGACCGGTTTGGAAGATCGTCGGAGACCTATCACACTATCCAGCGACTATATCGGTAGATTTTGATGTTTTGGTCATGGTTATAATGGCATGTATAGGTGAATTGCGTTTGATGGAATAGTTGTTATGTTTGGCTTGTAAATATGGTATTATGGTTGGTGTGCTTTTGGCACTTTAATGCTTTAACGGTTGGTATTGATGTGGCTAAATGAATGTATGTTTTAAATGGCCAATTTGGCAAGTGTTGAGGAAGTTTCAGTGTGGTCAATTGTGGTAAGTTTTGGTATGGAAATAGGTTAGATATGAATGCTAGATGAATGGTCAATTATGCATATGTTTGGATAGATTTGTTGATTTGTGATTAAGGTGTCTTAATGCATATTGGTTGTATGGTTTTATGGTCTATTGAAATGGTCTTATTATGCATGTTTTGGCATGTTTTGGTGCCTTGTTCATAGGTGCATTTGGCTTGTAGGTACTTGTTGGAAATGGGTGAAAGAAATGGCTTGATTTTCGAATATTTCTAGTCCACTCGGCCTAAGACACGGGTGTGTGTCTCAGTCGTCTGTGACACACAGCCATACGACACGGCCATGTGTCCCCGTAGGTTTCAAAGGGTTGCAAGTTAGGCAGTTACACGACCTAGCACACGGCTGGCACACTGGCGTGTGGCTTGGTCGTGTGACCCAAGTTAGAGAGTTACACGGGCTGGGACACGATCGTGTGTCCCTATTTTTAATGTTGCACGGCCTGAGACACAAGATTGTGTCTCATCCGTGTGAGGCACCCAGCCGTGTGAATTTTTCTAAATTTTTCCATAAGGTTTCATATGTTTTTGGTTTAGTCCTGAATCATTTCTAAGGTGTTTTTAAGGCCTTGAGGGCTCGAATAAGGGACGATATGCATTTGTTTGAATGAATTATACTGTGATTTATGAAATTTTTGAAAATGGATGATTTGAGTTATGTTATTACAGTAATGCTTTGTAACCCTATTTCGACGATGAATACGGGTTAGGGGTGTTACATTTAATGGTATCAGAGCTACGATTTTGTCAATTCTCAGACTGAACATAGCATATACGAGTTTAGAAATACACGCCTTTATATAACCTTTGATAGTGTGATAACTCCTGACTAGTTTTGAATTATGCTTTCATATAAAAAATATCATCCAACCGAGCCGATTCCGATGAGACTAAAAGTAATGCACAAGCCTCCGTTCATAGGGTAGTGTCGAATGGCAGTAGGCCCGTATCTAAGGGCGGAGGAGGAGAGGCTCAAAAGCCTTCTTCCAAATGATGAACGAATGGTTTACAGAGTTCGTACGAACAAACCAGATGGCTCAACGACCTCTACCCACACCTATTCCCAAATCGGTTCCCGTAGTTCCTTAGGGTCTGGAACCAATGCGAGTTAGCAAACCCTAAGTTGATAAAATCCGTAAATATAGGGCTGAAGAATTTAGAGCTACATCCGAAGATGATCCAGAGAAAATCGAGTTTTGGTTAGAAAACACGATCGGGGTTTTTGATGAATTATCTTGTACACCGACGGAGTGCATGAAATGTGTCTTATCATTACTGAAAGACTCAAATTATCAGTGGTGGAATACATTATTTTCCATGGTGCTGAGAGAACGAGTAGACTGGGAATTCTTTCAAACCGAGTTTCGAAAGAAAATACATAAGTCAGAGGTTTCTTGACAAGAAACATAAAGAGTTTCTCGAGCTTAAACAGGATCGTATGACAATATCTAAGTATGAGAGAGAATTTGTTCGGTTGAACAAGTATTCTCGAGAATGTATACCGACCGAGATTGCCATGTGTAAACGGTTCAAAAATGGCCTGAATAAAGATTTAAAGTTGTTAGTCAGGATTTTGGAATTAAAAGAATTTGTCATTTTAGTTGATCAAGCACACAAGGTTGAAGAGCTTAGCAAAGAAAAGAGAAAAATCGATTCTAAAGCTCGTGATTTGAGAAAATGACATTTGGGAAAGTCATACTCATCACCTTCGAAGAAATCAAAAGAATATCATAATTGTTCGACAACTTTAGTGGGATATTCTGGTAGAGACCGAGGTAAACAGCATGTGAGTTCAAAACCTCAAGCAACGTCCGTAGCGAGCGTAGGTAGTGTTAAGAGTAATAAGCCCGATTGTCAATAGTGTTGACGTCGACACTTTGGTGAGTGCAAGAGGAAAGACGGGGCGTGTTTCAAATGTAGTTCATATGAACATTTTATCTGAGATTGCCCAAAGATCCCAAAAAAGAAAATACTCAGACTGTTCGACCAAGCAATACAGCTGTAAGGGGTAGAGTACCACAAAACCCTGGAAATGTAGGTAATAGCCGCAGTGGGACCAAGGACTCTGTTGTGACATCTAAGGCACGAGCACCTGCTAAAGCTTATGCGATCCGTGCACGGGAGGAAGCTTCAACACTAGATGTTATCATTAGTATATTTTCTATCTTTGATACTGATGTTACTACTTTGATTGATCCGGGATCAACACATCCGTATCTATGAACGAGTGTCATGTAAGAAATGGCACGTTGAGTACACTGAATTTGTGATTAAAGTAACAAACCCCCTAGGTCAGTATGTGTTAGTTGATAAGGTTTGTAAAAATTATCCTTTTGATGATTCGGGGTTGTAACTTTTAGGTTGATTTGATGCTATTACCATTTTATGAGTTTGATGAGATTTTGGGTATGGATTTGTTGACTCTACATGATGCCATTATGAACTGTAGACGAAAGCTTATTGTGTTAAAATGTCAGAACGGTGAAAAGCTTTAGACTGAATCAGATAGACTGGATAGTATGTCTAATGTTATTACAGCTATGTCAGCACAGAGATATGTTATAAAATGGTGTGACACGTATCTTGCTTACATATTTGATTCTAGAGTTTCTAAGTTGAAGCTAGAATCGGTTCCAGTGGTATGTGAGTATCCAGATGTGTTTCCAGAGGAGTTACCTGGGTCAATGCCGATCTGAGAGGTCGAGTTCGCTATTGAGCTAGTACCGTGAACATCTCTGATATCGATAGCTCCTTACAAAATGGCACCTACAGAGTTGAATGAGTTGAAAGCGCAGTTGCAAGAGTTGACAAATAAGGGTTTTGCTCGACCTAATTTTTCTCATTGGGGTGCACTTGTTCTATTTATTAAAAAAATGGCGAATCTATGTGATTATGTATTGACTATCGATAGCTCAACAAAGTCATGATCAAGAACAAGTATCCATGACTGCGAATTGACTATTTGTTTCATCAGTTGAAAGGTGCAACATTGTTCTCAAAGATTGATCTTCGTTCTGGTTACTATCAGTTGCGAGTTAAAGACTCAGATGTGTCGAAAATCGCATTCAGGACTTGGTACAGACATTATGAATTTCTTGTCATGTTGTTTGGTTTGACTAATGCACCTACAATATTTATGGATTTGATGAACAATATTTATGGATTTGATGAACAGAATTTTTAGACCGTTTTTAGACAAATTCGTTGTAGTATTCATTGATGATATTTTGATTTATTCACGGGATGAGTCAGAGCATGCCGAGCATTTGAGAATTATTTTGCAAAATTTGCGCGAAAAGTAATTATTCGCTAAGTTTAGCAAATGTGAATTATGGCTCTAGGAAGTTAGATTTCTAGGACATGTTGTATTAGCCGAGGGTATCAAAGTTGGTCCGAGTAAAATTTCAGCTGTTGTTGATTGGAAGCCTCCGAGAAATATATTTGAGGTTAGAAGTTTTCTGGGTTTAGCTGAATATTACAGAAGATTCGTCAATGGATTCTCGATGACTGCTACACTATTGACGAGATTGTTGCAGAAAGATGTTAAATTTGAGTGGTCTGAGAAATGTCAATAAAGCTTTAATCAATTAAAAGTATTGTTAACTAAGGCATTGGTGTTAGTTCAACCAGAGTTGGGTAAAGAATTTGTGATTTATAGTGATGCATCGTTAAATGGTTTGGGTTGTGTTCTGATGCAGGAGGGCAAAGTGATAGCTTATGCTTCTAGACATTTAAAACTGCACGAAAAGAATTATCTGATGTATAATTTAGAGCTTGCAGCGATTGTGTTTACTTTGAAGATTTGGCGACACCATTTATACGGTGAAAAATGTCGTATCTTCACAAATTATAAAAGCTTGAAGTACTTAATATCATAGAAAGATTTGAATTTGAGATAGCGTAGATGGCTCGAGCTATTGAAAGACTATGATTTGATCATTGATTATCATCTGGGAAAAGCTAATGTAGTTGTTGATGCTTTTAGTAGAAAGTCTCTATTTGATTTGTGAGCATTGAATACACGATTGACGTTGTCTGGTGATGGTTCGATCTTAGCTGAGTTGAAAGCTAGACCAATGTTTTTACAACAGACTCAAAAATGCGATGATGTGTTGTTAGCTAAACAGAAACGGATTGAGTCAACTCCTGATTCAAATTTTCAGATTGGATCTAATGGTAGTTTATACTTCAAAGGCAGAATTTGTGTTTCGAGAAATTCAGATCTTGTTCAGAAGATTTTATAAGAAATTCATAATAGTACCTTGTCTATTCATTCTAGTAGCAATAAAATGTACAATGATTTGAAACAAATGTACTGGTGGCTAGGTATGAAACGAGAGATTTTTTAGTTCGTATCGAGATGTTTAGTATGTTAGCAAGTTAAAGCTGAACACCAGGTACCTTCTGGTTTGTTACAGCCAGTGATGATTCTAAAATGGAAATGGAAGCGCGTCACGATGGATTTTGTATCGGGGTTGCCTTTGTCTCTAAGAAAAAATATGCAATTTGGGTCATTATTGATCGTCTGACAAAGTCTGGGCATTTTATTCCAGTGTGTACAGATTATTCACTCGAGAGATTAGCAGAATTATATGTTGTTGAGATTGTCAGATTACACGGGGTGTCAGTTTCTATCATTTTCGATAGAGATCCGCGGTTTACGCCTCGATTCTTAAGCAAGTTACATGAAGCTCTAGGTAATCGTTTGCATTTTAGTACTACATTTCATCCTCAGACTGATGGTCAATCCGAGCGAGTGATTCAGATACTCGAAGACATGCTTTGATACTGTGTTTTAGAGTTTGAAGGTAACTAGGAGAAATTTTTATCGTTCGTAGAATTCACATACAACAACAGTTATCAATCGAGTATAAAGATGGCATAGTATGAAGCTTTGTATGGTTGAAAGTGTCGACCTCCATTGTATTACCTGAGCTTAGTGAGAAAAAGCTTCACAAGGTTGATTTTATACGAGAAACTGAAAAAAAGGTTAAAGTGATTCAAGACAGTTTGAAAACAGCTTCAGACCAACAAAAGTCTTATTCATATTTAAAACGAAAAGACATTGAATTTCAAGTTGGCAACAAAGTGTTCTTGAAAGTACCGCCCTGGAAAAAAGTTCTTCGATTCAGTCGTAAAGGAAAGATAAGTTCCCATTTTATCTGGCTGTATGAAATCACTGAAAGAATCGGGCCAATAGTTTATAGATTAGTTTTACGCTCAGATTTAGAAAAGATCCATAATGTGTTTCACGTATCTATGTTACGACGATACCGATCAAACCCTTCACATGTTATCTCACCTATTGATTTCGAGATTCAGCCTGATATGACATACAGCGAAGAACCGATCAGAATTTTAGCTAGAGAGGTTAAAGAATTGAGAAATAAAAACATAACTTTAGTGAAAATTCTCTGGCAACGACACAATTTAGAAGAAGCCACCTGAGAACTGGAAAAAGCTATGAAAGTGCAATACCTGAACCTCTTTAGTGGTAAGATTTTTGGGGACAAAATTCCTTTAAGGGGAGTTGTAACAACTCGTTTTTAATAAAATCAGAATAGTGGTTTTGGGACCACAAATCCAATGTGAAAATATTTATTTTATTATTATAATGTCTATAGCTTGTTAGTAGTGTCATATAAAAATTTCGTTAAAAAATTTTATCGTTTGCATGCTTAATTTGGTGAAAATGACTAAATCGCAAAAGGTGCAAAACTATAGTTTCATTAGTTAAAGGTGTCTATTAGCTATGAAATTAATTTTTAAAGGGATTTATGTGGTAATTAGACCATTTTTATTTTGAGTGGACTTTTATGGTCACATTATTAAGTATTTTAAAGGTTAATTAAGTAAATTGGTAAATAAGTTAAGTAAAAATAATAAAAACAAAACATCATCTTCCTAAAAGGTTATCATCCATCAAAATTTAAGCTAAGGAAACCTCCATGGAAGCTTTCTAGGTTCGGCCAAGCCTTCTTTGTGCATGTGAGTGAAATTTCATCCCGTTTTTAATGATTTTTATGTTTTGAAGTCGTTGTAGCTTAATCTAGCTAGCCCAGGGACTAATTTGCAAAATTGTTAAAGGATTAGGGTTTTACCATGAATTTTTTATGTGATTCTTGAAAATTTATGAAAGATTATGAATCTTTGTTTTTAAATAAACAACTTTTGTTAAGTGATTTTTGATAAATTTATCATTTATGGACTATTATGTAAAAATAGTAAAATGTCATGGTGAAATTATGAATTAATGCTTTCTTTGGGTTGATATAAGTCCCTAGGTAAATTGGCTAGCATGGTATGTGGATGAAATTGCATGAATTTCAACTTACGAGCTTAAGGACTAAATTGTAAAGAAATTAAAATAATAAGGGAAAAAGCATAATTTTACAAAAGTGTGAATTTTGGATTAGACTGGAGAGAATGTATATTAAATGGATTAAATTTTCTTATTTAGATCAAGTTAAGCCTCCTATGGTCTAAATCGGGGGAAAGATAAAGTATCGGACTAGTTCATTCTATTTCGTCATCTTTGTATTTGAGGTAAGTTCGTATGTTTAAGTAGTGTTCTAAAGATATTTAATTTAAATGCTATTATGTTATTCATCATATCATGTTACGACAAAAATCCAACGACAATACAACGACTATTGAGCCCCGTTTAAACCTTAGGAATATATAGGATACAAATGACATGTCATTAGGGTTACTATGGTTCGGGTGCTGGTCCTGAATGTCCTACTGATTGCTGAGTTCCAAAATTTGTTGCGAAAACTCGTCAGCTTGTGTGAGCTGCATCGCATAGCTACATTTTGACCGTCAGCTTGTGTGAGGAGACCCATTTATGGCTCGAGTGTGCATCTATGTAAAGGAAAAGGAAAGGAATGGTTTTGACCATGTCTTTAGCACACTTTGTGTGAGCTTCCCATGTATCTGATATTATTCTAAGTGGCTCAATGGGCATGAAAAGGAAAAGAAGGGTAAGTGTACCAAAATCTAAGTTAAGAACTTATGAAAGGTATGAATTGTTGATGATCAAAGTATGGACACTCATGATTAAGAAAAGTATGATTTAAATGATGCTATGCTCATGTACTATACCTTACCATGTGTTGATATTGCTAAGTTATGTGTTTAATCACTAACTTGTGTTGTTGATGGTGCTTAGGCTTGTGCCAAGCTATGTTGGATTAATTCATGTTTATTTTTAATATTATGCATAAAAATGGTAAGCTATGTTCATGATTTATGAACTTACTAAGCAGTATGTGCTTACGTTGTTTTTCTTTCCTATGTTTTATAGATTATCGAAAGCTCGACTAGTTTGGAAGCTCGTCGGAGACCTATCACACTATCCAGTGACTATATCGTTAGAGTTTGATGCTTTGGTCATGGTTATAATGGCATGTATAGGTGAATTGTGTTTGATGGAATATTTGTTATGTTTGGCTTGTAAATATGGTATTATGGTTAGTGTGCTTTTGGCACTTTGAAGCTTTAAATGTTGGTATTGATGTGGCTAAATGAATGTATGTTTTAATGACCAATTTGGTATGTGTTGATGAAGTTTCAATGTGGTTAATTGTGGTAAGTTTTGGTATGGAAATAGGTTAGATATGAATGCTAGATGAATGGTCAATTATGCAAATGTTTGGATAGATTTGTTGATTTGTGATTGGGGTACCTTAATGGCATATTGGTTGTATGGTTTTATGGTCTATTGAAATGGTTTTTATTATGCATGTTTTGGCATGTTTTGGTGCCTTGTTCATAGGTGCATTTGGCTTGTAGGTAATTGTTGGAAATGGGTGAAAGAAATGGCTTGATTTTGGTCTATTTCTTGTCCACACGGCCTAAGACATAGTCATGTGTCCGCTGTAGGTTTCAAACGGTTGCAAGTCAGGCAGTTACACAGCCTAGTACACAGCCTGGCACACGGGCATGTGAGGCCATTTCGAGAGTTACACGGCCTGGCACACAGGCGTGTGGCTTGGCCGTATGACCCCAAGTCAAAGAGTTACACGGGCACAAACACGAGCTGGGACACAGCCTTGTGTCCCTATTTTGAATGTTAAACTGCCTGAAACACAAGCGTGTGTCTCAGCCGTGTAAGGCACACTGCTGTGCGACCCCTGTAGTCTGAATTTTTCTAACTTTTTCCTTAATGTTTCATATGTTTTCGATTTAGTCTCGAATCATTTCTAAGGTGTTTTCGAGGCCTCGAAGGCTCAAATAAGAGACGATATGCATGTGTTTTATTGGATTATACTATGATTTACGAAATTTTTGGAAATGAATTATTTGAATTATGTTTTTACGGTTCGACGATGGATATGGGTTAGGGGTGTTACAAATTGTGTGTTTGAATAGAAATGAACGGAATCAATAGAAAAAGAGAAACGGGAAATATTCTGGAATGATTATGGTTTTCTCTGAAATGGAGAAATGAAATCATTTGGAAATGAATGTAGGTTTCCAAAAATGAAAATGCAAATGAAAATGTGATACGAATGAGTGCGGATGAACGTGGAAGCGGATCATAAAGTTTGTCCAAGTCGCTAATTTGACTTAAGGCTTTAGACATTCAGAAAGAAACTTGGATTTTGACATAACCTAAAACGCAATCAAATCCAAGTTAGATAAAACAATATAAATAAATAACTAATATAAATAAAATAGAATAATAAATCAACGATTAGAACAATAAGAAAGAAAATAAAGAAGATAGATGGAAAGATAGAATGTGGTATGTAGAAGTCTTAATAAGCCTTGAAAACATGAAGAATCCACAACCCCCTTCAAGCGGCTCTAATATTCTCTCCAAGATAGAAACTTGG
>CM025145.1:11810391-11821987 GCA_013467495.1 Gossypium gossypioides | reverse complement strand
AGAACTGGCCCGATTCAAAGAACTGTTGGAGAAGCCTGTCAGATTGAAGTCTGGTTGGCCCGATAATGATGATATGGCAACTTAGGCTAATTTGGTAACTAATCTTAGAAGATTGAGATAATCATATCTTGTAAAGATTAGATTAGATTTGATATGGCATATCTTGTAAATCCCTAAAATAAAGTGATATGGTTAATGTCGTCTGTCAATGTGAATGTATCTTGACTGTCGGTTTTGGGGAAGCTCAACTATAAATAGAGAGCCTCCCCCTCATTTGTACTCACTCCATTCATTCTTTCATTATTCTTTGTGAATAAGAGAATTGAGAGCATTTACTCAAACACTTTGCATGTGCTCTTTCTGTTGTTCTTTTTTTGGCATAAATCGCTTCTGTTCTTCAATTTGGTGCCTTTGAAGAGTTCTTAAGGAATCCTCACTTGAGTAAAGGCTGACTTAGGCGAGTTTAGACGAACGGATCGCCTAAGGCCTCACGGATCGCGAGACGAAAGGTCTAGCCCCGTGACACTAGTGGTTAGTTCAGCAAATTGTATGCTTCTGGTGAACTAATATCTTGGTGAATTGAGTATCCACCCATGGAAGCATATCAGGATTTAGTTTTGATGTATTCTTGAATAAAAAAAGAATTATGTAAAAGAAAAGTAAGCTTTGTGTAGGTTATCGCAAAAGGTATAGTTTACCTAGTTTGTTCAAAGCACTGTGAAGAGCAAGTCTTAGTAACTAGATCTGGTTATAAACTAATTAAATTGACTGGTCAAATAGTATTTGGATAAGACTTTCATTTATGTTTCTTCTAGATTTTGTAGGCTTTTAGGAAGGGCATATTCTGAAACTTCTTTACACTTGTCAAATTACATTAAACGAAAGTAGATTATACATGTATGTGAGTAGGGTTCGTGAGAAAGTTTCTTCTTCCTTCAAAATAACTCTCAAAATTTTAAATATCAAATGTTATTGCTGGTTGTAATTCTCATGTAAACTAAAAGCTAAGGATTCTTGGGAATAAATAGAGAATGTTCTATCTCCTGGTAAATCTAACAACTTTGCATGTTAAGAGTAAGGGTATTATGATATATATATATGCAACAAGTTATGATTAAGAGCCCATGCATAGGGGTTATCTATAGATGAGATTATAGCAATCTGTCCCTAAATGGGTTTTAACGGTGGATTCATGTTCTTTTAGCAGTTGATGATGCAGTTTCGTGAAAGGCATTCAGAATATAGGATTTTGACCTTCTACAACGCGAGTATCAAGTGAGTCTCTAATATCAACTCATACAAGTTCATATAAGTAGATTGTTTTTTATTTATATTCCTAAAAATAGCGTGTGAGTACATGAATGATTGCTAGAAAATAAATATGTATTTCATGGTATAGGTCCTTATGAGTCTGGAATATGATGAATTGTGTGTATGGGTGTATGTGATTCTGTGAAGCAACTATGTGTGTGCCTATAATGTATACTATGTAATGTGATTGTGTTGATGCGTATGAAACATGTATTAAGGAATGATTTGGTTAAGAAAAATGAGTTGACCAACCATAATATATGTTTATATTGGATATGTGATGTCAGATTGAAAATGTTTGGGAATAGGGTGTATCTGAGTGTAGAGAGGTTGTGATGTGAGTTTGAACGCCATGATGGTATTCGATAAAGTCTGTCGAGATAGTAAACACGAATTCTAATATGAAAATTCTAAAGAAAAGTCCATGGCCATGGCACATTCTGAAAAGGGCTGATGAGTTGCATTTATCGACTGGAGTTCTCTGCGTGTCCTAAGGCAATGATAGGCAAACCTCATGCGATGCGAGTTTAAGCAAATCCATACCGCAAACACTACAGTTTATGGGGTGCTTGGGTGGCATTTTGTTAGTCTTTATGGCATATTTTGATTAGGCCTTTGTGACAGTTTGTTAGCCATTGTGGCATTATATTGCCTTTGTGGCATACTCTGTATATTGCATTTGTGGAGTATTCTGTATGTAACAACCCGTTTTCTAGTGGTGTCAAAAAATAATGGATTTGGGACCACAATTTTGACGTGTGAGTCCGTAAATATTATTTATTTAATATTTATGAGGTCATTATAGTGCCATATTAAATTTCGGTCTAGTAATTTTAATGTTTGACTACTTAATTAAGGAAAAAGGACTAAACTGTAAAAAGGTGCAAAACTCAGTTGCTACTATTTTTTTAGTATCAATTGTGTATTTAAGTGAAATAGGATGGTTTAATATGGCAATTAAGCCATTTCTTTCACTAGTGGCTGATTTAGGCTTGTTTAATTATGTGTTATACGAAAATTTTATATTATAATAAAGTTAAAAGTTAGATTATCATAAAATAAAGAAAGAACCATTATCATCTTCTTTATTTCTTATTTACTTAAATCGGAAACACCATTAACAACCTTGGGGGAGTTTCATCCTTGCTTATTTCTTTGCATGTAAGCTCATTTTCACTTGTTTTTCATGAATTTTATATTTTTGAGATCGTTTTAGCTTAATCTAGCTAACCCATAGGTCAATTCGTAAAAATGTTAAATGTTTTGGAAGATGCCATTGATGAGTATGATATGTTTTTGAAGTATAATGGTAGGTTATTAAGCTTGGTTGTTAAATAGGATTTTTTTGTAAAATAATTTTGTATAATTTCTAAGTTTAGGGATTTAATTGAAAAAATGTAAATATGACATGTTTTTCTCATGAAATTTCAGTATGTGAGGACTGATTTTGGGTAGTTATAAATTCAGTTTAATAGGTATAAAGTTTAATTGTGAAAATAATCTAGTTTTGGTCATAGGGACCAAATTGATTAAGGTGTAAAAGGTTGGGACAATTGTGAAAAATTATAAATAGGAAGACATATGTATTAAATTGAATATTACATGAAATTGAGGCTAATAAATTGAAATAAACTACTTAATAGATCAAGAACCTGTAGACAATCGAGGAAAATGGAAAGTTGCTAATTAGTCCTTGAATTTTTGCTATCTCTACAGTTTAGCCCTGGTAAGTTTGTACGGTTTAGTTTAGTATAATTTGAAATGTTATAAAGATTTTGAATTGTGGTTGTTGAATATTTTAGGTATGATTGAATTGTTATAAACTGTTGTGAGTTGAGAAAGTAATTGCCTTGAACATTGTTAACACGATGATATGTTTTGAGCCCAGATGAACGTAGGATAGGGTACAATTGGCATGCCAATAGGTTATATTGCGTGCTGTACGAGATTAACTTGTGATGAGATGATGATTCTTGACTTGTAATTATCCACTGAATATACTGAAGTTTAGCATTTGTTTTAGACTATCGTGTTATATTTATAGTGATTCTGGCGTGTTATCGGGGCAAATGTAAAGCCTAGGGGCTTGGCACTTAGTGCCCAGGCATGTTTTCGATTGGTTTGGCTTGTTTAAGCTTTTTGGCATGTTTTGGGTGGATAACCGTGTATCCGTATCTATTTATATCGTTCATCGAGCAAATTATAAAAGGTTTAATGTCATTCTAATGAAATATATAATGTTTACTTGAATTTCCAATGTTATATCATGACTTAAAGTTGAATGACCTTATATAGTTGAATATAGTATGTAAAACTTGTATAGAAACTCACTTGTTGAATGGTTGTGGTTGACAAGGTAAATATTTAGTATCAACATTATTAAATGTTATGTTATGCTTGTATGGTAAGTTTTATCATTTCAATCGATGAAATTACTAAGCTTTATTGAAGCTTGTGTTATTTTTTTCATGTTTCTTTATAGATAGTGTTTTGTAGAATCGGGCAATCGAATCAACTTGAAGATCACACTATTCAGATATCTTTCGGTAGATTTTGACATGTTTACTTTCGAGTTATATGACATGTAATAGGTGTGTTTTGTATATGTCTGGAATACTTACTACTAGTAATACAACCTATGCTTGGATGATGTTGTTTAGACTTAATTTTTGCTTACTTGTATATATGTATTTGGTTTTGGCTTGTAAAAGTCTATATATATATGTTTTGTCATTTTGTTTATGCTTCTTGTGAGTAAATAGGTTATGATAGAATTGAATCATGAATGGAATGGTTGAATTGGTAAGTTTGGCATGTATTTAAAGTAAGTACTTGTGAACTTTGAATATGAATTGGTTGATATATGAAATGTGGTGTCATTGAGGGCATATTGGTTAGGTACTTAGGTTGCATGTTTTGGTATATTTTAAGCTTGTTTTGATGTGTTTTAAAGGCATGTTAATGGCTGATTTTGGTTTGGCTTAGATCCTAAGAAATTGGTTTTGGTTTGCCTTGTTTTGGAAGCTATTTTAGGTGCACACAGTCGTATACCACCCACAGTCACACCACACGACCGTGTAGACTATTTAATTTTGGTGCAAGTTTATCACGCATGGTCACAAGTTGTTACACGGTCTAAAGATACAACTGTGTGACCTTATTTTGAATCTTATACGGTCTAACACAAGGTCTACGACACAACCGTGTGACTTTATTTCGATTTACACACGTGCCGCGACACGACCGTGTGACCCAAATTTCGAATTGTACACGGTTTGACCACACGGCCGTGTGACCCCTGTTTCCAAAATTTTCAAATATTTACATATTTTTCTATTTTGTTTCAAATTAGCCCTAGATTGTTTCTAAACTATTTTTAAGTCCTATAAGCTTGATTTAAAGCCTATAAGTATATATATGCTATGCTTAAAATGTGGAGTGAATATTGACATTTAAACAGTTTTGTGATGTCATTTGATTGAATGTGTCTCGTAATACACTGGAACCCTAATCTGGTAACAAAGATGAGTTAGGCGTGTTACACTATATGTCGCCTTTGTAGCGTATTTTGTCAGCCCCTAATGGCATACTCTAGTAAGTCTATGCTAAGGATATGATCTGTCCAAATTTTTAGTGTGAAAAGTTCTATGATACAATCGAACAAGTCTTAAAGTAAGTTTCTTGAAAATAAGCATGATTTAGTACGTTTAAAGAGGGATCTACCGTGGTTATCTATCAGATAATTATAAGGGCATATTCGATGTAAGAGTTTGCTAGTTTGAATTATCTGTGCTATTAAGGTGGAAATCTGAGTTATCTAGCATTTATTATATGTGATTAGTATCATGTTTGGTTACGAGATGTGTAACAAAGACGTCTGGAAATTATTCTAAATGATTTGAAGTGTTTCTCATCAGTATAAGTATGTATTGGGTTGGGTTAGAGAATAGTTCAACTTAAGGTTTGATTTAACAAGATCAGTATGAGAATTCGCCAAAAGTACAATAAGTAGTATCTGCCAAGAATAATGACTGCAAATAACTCTTTAAAATTTAGTTGAAGAGAAAGAAAAAGGTAGTATCATCAATTAAGCAGTTGGACGAATGATGATACATTAAGAATTATAAGTGGCGTATAATTATGCAATCATATAATTGACAATGTGAAGGTATCTACCAAAGACATATACGAGGAAATTTAAACACACAAGATAAGGAATTCAACATAATAAGTTTAAAAGGTATGTTGTGTCACATCTCACTAAGTTCCTCTGACTTAAAAAATGTTATGTTTATATTTCAAGTGTTACTATTTAAGTATGTTTGCTGGGAGGGACAAGTCAGGATTATGCTAAAGAAGCGATAAATGGGGAAACTATGCATAAAGTGGACTTGTTTGGACAAATGGCTTACTGTAAGATTATGCCATATAAGTATATTTTATTAAACTTATGTATGTAATAAATTATTATAGATATGATGTATTATGTTTAAATACATTTCCCTGTTTCTTTAATGATAATGAATTATGGTAAATGTTAAGGCAAATGTTTTGAGTTAAAAGTCTAATAAGGTTGTTCAAAAATTTTGTTAAAAATTGTGTATTAACACCCAAGATCTGGACTTGAAGAATCAGGTTAGGTTAAGGGCATTACAAGTTGGTATCAGAGCCCAGTTAAGCCAGTCTTCAGACAGTTAAATTTGGGAATGAGTCCTATATGTATAGTACGCCAAACCTGGCTTAGTCTCTCAGTATGTTAAACTTTTGTTTGTATGAAGCATGTTCTATTATGATTAAAAAAATTTGATATAAATGATAATGAATGAACAAAAAGATAGTTTAATTAATAAACTAGGGATATATTACACAAATAATAGAAAGAGAATTACAAGGTAAAACAAATGAAATTCTTAATTCTTTCCTTCAGTGGGTTGGTCTATCGGCTAAATTAGGATATCTTCTGTTGGAGGATGACCTTTAGGATTTTGTTCTCTATCTGCTAAGTCCTCTTCATTATCTTCAACTTCAAGCATGTTAGGAATGAAAAACCCATATCACTGTTTCCACTTTCTCTGAAAGGTTTCCTAGTCTTCGCCCTGAGGGTTGTAAACATTGAAGTTTAGTGACTCAGTAGAGATGTCACTAAGACAATTAAATTCTACTCGACTAAGATCAAGTGGACTTGTAGGCACTTGGGTGTGTAGAATCAGATTGGACCTCCATTTTGGCAAAGCTTCATTAAGGTTCTTTGTGGTGTCCTTCTGGAATTTTCTGAAAGTTTCTTTGCTGGAATGGCGTAAAACTTCTAACTTTGCTTTGTGACGATCTTCCTAAGCTTTAAGCTTCTCCACTAAAGAATATTATTTACACTTTAGCTGATTGATCTCCTCTTTTAACTGTTCACACTCAGTCTGTGCTTTTTTATATTTTCCCTTTAAAGCCATAACTCAAACATCAAGTCTACCAATCAAGTTGTTTGATTCTTGATGAACTAGGCGTAATTTAGCCATAGAGCTCACAACGATTTTCACAACCTTTTCCAAGCTTGTAATTTTAGTATTATACCGATCACTGGTGTCTTAGAAGGCCCAACTCCAAAGCCCATGCTCTATAGATAAGGCTTGTGAAGCTTTTGCCATGAGAGACAGATGTGATGAATCATGATTGGAAGAAACATAAGAGGTAAAAGCCTCCTTCAACTATTGAGGCACTGAATTATTTTTCTATTAGAAAATGAAACTCAATGAGACTATAACACCCCTTACCTAGCCCGGTCGCTAGAACTGAGTAAAGAGATGCTACAGTAATATTAAACAAATCGGTAACCACTTTACTAAACACTACGTAGTTATTGATAGTTGATATTCTATGCAATCAAACATATTAATTTTTTTAAAACACTAAAAGTACCTAATTGTAAAATCAAAGCTTGAAATATGATTTATTTAAAATAAATTTAAAGATTAAAGTTTAAAGTGAAAATCTGTAATTGGTATCGATACCTTTTTCATTGATACCTTTTTGAAAATATATACCAAAATTGAGTATTGTTTTCTTTGCAAAACAATGTTATCGATACTTATTTTAAGGTATCGGTATTTTATGAAAAAGTATTGATACTCAAATAAAAATCGATACCATTTTGGCATTCTGTTTGTTTTAAAAATGTTCATATGGTCAAGTATTGATACCAAATGCCAAAGTATTGATACCTAAATTCAAAATGGTAAAATCTCATCTTTGAAAGTTCATTCCATACAAATTTTTTTCTATCACACAAGAGACATTATTAATACCTATTCAAACACAAAAATCTAACCAATGGGCCCTCATTGACACCACAATTCAATATTCAAATCAAAATCACATTCACACCAGACTAAATACTTTCAAGTTCCCAATTACCTATAATGCCAAGTCTATCATTTTCATTCAATCCACTTGCATCCAAATATATCATACCATGACTATTTCATTCAGACTCATGCTAAATAACCATTTAAGTTCATAAGAGACATATACTTACCAAAACTAAAAACACACATACAAGCAAATTTAAACAACTTTACATCTAGTTAAAATATAACATATAAGGTAAGTATCCAAACATATACCAACACACCTATTACATGCCATATAATCCAAAAGTAAACATCCAAAAACTACCAAAAGATACTTGGATAGTGTGACTTCTTTGAGTTGATACGACCGTTCAATTTTCCACAAAAGGTAATCTACAAAGAAACATAAGAAATAACACAAGTAAGCTTTACTAAAGCTTAGTAAGTTCAACGGTTAAAACAATAAACTTACCGTATAAACACATAAATCACATAGAAATAGTTAATTAACTATAATCCTGTCAAACATGTAAGTATTTATAGCTATACACACAATAAATAAACTTTACAACTAAACTGGATTATTCAATATCAATTCAATTTAAAATATACCAGATGAATAATAAAACGGATTCGGATACAGGACTAATAATCTAGAACACACCAAAATGTTGGAATAAGCTTGACCAACAGAGAACACACCTAAGCACCAAGTGACTAGCCTGTAGGCTAACATCCCTCTGACACACACTTGGGCATCAAGTGCCATGCCTAAAGACTTTATATATGACCCTGGTAAAACACCAAAATCACTATAAATATAACTCGATAGTTCGCACAAATGTTGGACTTCGGTATATTCAGTGAATAGTAATAAAGTAATAATCATCATCTCATCACAGTCAAACCCGTATCGCGCGTATTAAAAACCTATTTGTGTGCCAATTGTATCCTCTCCTACATTCATCAATTTAATATAATATCGAATAACATTATATAAATCAATTATTTTCCAAACTCATATCAATTTACTTCAATTCAATTATGTCAAAATATTCAACATCTCAATTCATAATTAATAAAATATCTACTTTAATACGAAAATACACCGTACGAACTTACCTGGACTAAACTGTAAAGACAACAGAGGTTCAGAGACTAATCAAAAACTTTCCCTTTTTTCCCGATTATCTATCTACTTTTTCTTGATCTATAAAATAGTTTATTTCAATTATCAGCTTTAATTTCACATATTATTCAATTTAGTGCAAATGATCTCCTATTTTTAAATTTTCACATTTGCCTTAAACTTTTACACTTAATTCAATTTAGTCTTCAATATCAAAACAAGTCTATTTTCACAATTAGACCTTAAACCCATGTGCCGGATCCATTTACATCCTTAATCATTCGACCCATGCTGAAATTTCACAAGAAAACTGTAACACCCCAAAAATCGGGTTAGAATAAATTAGGGTTTGACACCAAGAGTGGTTATCCATTGGTTATGAGTTTAGATCCTAGAAATTTTTGACAAGTATATTGGTTTGGTTAAGTGGTTAAGTGTTCTGGTTATGAGCGTGAGGCCCCAGGTTCAAATCCTATCTCTTGAAATTTTTCTATTCTTAATTAAAACCCTATATTTGGACATGTGAGTTATAAGTTAATTTCAATCAATTGATGATAGCAATAAGCCTAGTGGTTCAATGGTTAAGCTTCTGTGTACTCTTTGGTTTGGTGTTCGAATCATTGTGAGAGCAATAGGGAAACATTTTCTTTTTGAATTGCTTTGTGTGTTAGTTTAAATTTTTGTTGGTTAATTAAACTTCCCAGAAATCTCCTGTGTTATTCCACATTCACTTTTTCATTTATTTTCCGCCATTTCTCCTCTGTTTCTTTATTTTTCTTCGTTGTGATTCTTTTTTTCAAGTTATCTTTCTTTTTGCTATGTACGCAAAATTGATTTTGTACGGGATCTGACTTCTCTTGCTCGGTTCAATTCAGTTTTCGGTAAGTTTCAATTTAAGATTTTGTGTCGAAAGTTCTTCAACATAACTTCGATCTCGGACGTTAAGCTTAGCGGTTCGTTTATGAATGAGTCGTCAGATTTGTCGCTATAATGTCATTTTAGGGATAAGAATTCATCCATGCTGCTTCTGTATCAAATCCAAATCAGGTGGGTATCAGCAGCCCCTTCCTCTTCGAATTATAGTCACCGAAAAATGAGATTGTCAACGCCACATAGTTGTGTGCCAGGCCTTGTGGTAGGCCGTGCAAGTCACACGGTCGTGCGACGGGCTGTGTGGTAGGCCGTGTAACTTATTGATCATGAAAGTTAAAGGCACACGGGTTTATGTTCTGGCTGTGTGTGGTTATGTGTTATGCAAGGTTCACATGGGCCAATGACACGGACGTGTGTCCAAGCCGTGTAACTTACTAAGTGCGGATTAGGACCACAAGGGCAGGTGACATGGGCGTGTGTCAGGCTGTGTGGGACACACGGGCATGTGTTGGACTGTGTGGAGGCACACGGGCCAGCTATACAGGTCGTGTGAAACCACACGGGCATGTGGAATAATGATTTGAATTTTTCCCTCGGGCCACAAGTGTCGTTCGAAATGAACGCAGGCATACTGTAGGGTCCGATTAATCTAAATTAGACTATAAAAACTGATATCTGATGATCTGATGATGAACAACTTGTGATCCGTACGTATGTCTGCTATATTTGAACCTAAGTAAGTAGGATCTGTCAGAACGTAATGTGCTATTGTCTAATGTGTGCGAATTTGTAACACCCCTAACCGGTATTTGTTGCCGAAATAGGGTTTCAGAGTATTACCGAATAAACATTACCTAAATTATCCATTTCAAAACATTTTAATAATCACAACATAATCCATCATTAAGAATGCATATCGTCCCTTATTCAAGCCCTCGAGGCCTTAGAATCACTTTAGAAACGATTCGGGACTAAATCGGGAACATTTGAAAATTTAAGGAAAAATTTAAAAAAATTCAACTACAGGGGTCACACGGCCGTGTGGCCAGGCCATGTGACTCACACGACTGAGACACACGCCCGTGTCTCAGGCCGTGTAACTTTCGAAATAGGGACACACGGCCGTATCCCAACCCGTGTAACTCTCTGACTTGGGTTACACGTCCAAGCCACATGCCCATGTGCCAGGCCGTATTACTCTCAAAATGGCCTCACACGCCCATGTGCCAATCGTGTGTCTCAGACGGCCAAGTCACACGCCTGTGTGTCTGGCCGTGTGGACCTAAATTGCACCATAAACAACAAGTTTACCATTTCCTACTTGCTTGGGCATTAAGCAACTCAAAAACCATTCATTTAACCTATTCAAAACATGATAAAACATAATCAAAACATGCTAAAACAATCATCCTTGGTGGCTAACCAATGTACCCTCATTGGTACCACAAGTTATATCATCAAAACATATCATCCATGCATCATTCAAATCAAAGTTTTAAACATGCCAAAATCAATCAATTTGGCCTAGCTTATATCTACCTAAATCATCAAACTTAAATTCACAAACACCTAACAAGTCTTGGTTCAAATCAACATCCAAATTATGGCTCCAAACACAAACATATACTATATATACTCAAACCAACTTTATAATTTTAACTCCATTACATTCCATTCACAAAATAACTATTAACTAAGACCACCAAGGTACATGCCATCACAAAAGGTAAACTTCACCACATTTGAGATCAGGATCGTTGTTGGATGCTGAGTCGGCAATCAAAAGAAAAGTACCTAACCTGCATACGGAAAAAAAATTACTCAGTGATATTTCTATAACCCGAACATTTAAAGACTTAAAGATACATGAATGCTCAATTTGAATTGTATAATCACATTACTATCTAACAAGCAATTGTAATTTATCACCATCTCAATTTCA
>CM025145.1:11741811-11756347 GCA_013467495.1 Gossypium gossypioides | reverse complement strand
CCCCTCTTTATGTGGGTCCCGTTTACAAATTTGCCCTTTCCGTTTCCGTTACATTTCAACCTGTGTCACGTCTCTCCTATCCTCATTTTCTTTTTTAATTATTAAATAAATATATTAGATGCTTTTTTTCTTACCTGTGAAATTACTAAATAACCTATTCTTTTCATTATTACACACTTTGGGTTAAACTATATTTTAGGACTCGATCTTGGTAACTTTTTTCATATTGGGGTCTAAACATTTTTTTTATCCAAGTTAGGCCCTAAACTTAACAAATTTTCCCACATTAGGGTATGAACATTTCTTATCCAAGTTAGGCACTAAAGTTGCCAATTGTTCTCACATTGGGACTTCAACTTTTTTTATTATTATCTAAATTAGTCTTTGAAAACCCTTAAGTTCAAGCCTTAATGTGGGAACAATTGCCTAGTGTCACAAGGCTAAAACTTTAGTTAGGCAAACCGTGTGACCTTAGGCGATTTCTTGGGTTTAAATCCTGCCTAAGTCGAAGCAAAGCGAAAGTAAACTCGAAAGACAAAAGAAGCTACAAACGAACAAAAAGCCACAGAAAAATAGCGCACACCAAGTGTTTGACTAAATGCTCTCGAAAGTATTCTATTACTTTGAAGGTTTACAATTGAGTGATCACAAATGAGAAAGAAGACCACTATTTATAGTTGAGCTCCCCCAAATTCAACGGTACATATTGAGTTATATCGATGGTCAAGATTTATGTCTATCTACAAGATGAGAGTCCTAAAGGATTTAAAATCTATGCGTCTTTATCCCTTAGGATTTACAATAATTACCCTAGTAACTCTAGTTGTAACACCCCTCGCCCGACCCGATCGCCGGGTTTGAGCTACAGGATGCCACATTCATTGCCGAAGCAACTACCGTCAATTATACAGTAAATATCATTCAAACATGCAATTAAATAATAAACATATTTACATTATGATACACAATCAAATCCAAGCCTTACTTGAGCTTACGAAAGCTCTTTTGTTGATCTGAGCATGAAATAATACCAAATTGCAAAGTTTTAAAAACTTCAGGGCCAACGTCGTGATGTCGCTTCTTCCACGTTGTGACGTTGCCAAATAGTATGTCACTCGACATTGCGATGAGGATGTAATGACTCGAAAATCAATGGTGTCAAAAATATGATTTTGAGACCCCGTTTCCATAAATCGAAACCATAAATATTTTGGATAGGTAATTTTATCAAATTAGTGATTAATTAAGGTACAAAGATTAAATTGTAAAACTGGTAAAAGTTCAATTATTAACGAATTTTTAATTAGAATCACGGAGCATGGATTAATAAGGCAATTATACCATTCTAAGTTAGAGTGAAAGGTAGTGGCATGAATTTATATGAATTTGTGTAAAAAAATAAAAATAAAAATAAAAAATAAAAAATAAGATTGTAATAAAAATAAGGTAATGGAAAGAAAGAGAAAGACATTGTCTTCTCCATTCTTCTAAGCATCGATTTTAGAAAGGAGAGAAGCCAAAGAATCAACCAAAAATCTTAGGGTTCAAACCATCAATTGGTTAGTGTAATTTAATCCTTTTCTTGTAATATTTGAAATACCGAGAGCTTAATCTAGCTGACCTGTGTGTTATTTTTTAGAATTGTTAAAGTTTTAGAAAGATTACATTGATGATATCTTGAACTTTTAGGTACTAAATTGATGAATTTTAAGCTTAGGAGTGAAAAGGGACTAAATTGTGAAGTTAAACTATAGTTTTGTTCAATAGAAACTAAATTGCATAAATTATGAAATTTTTGGTGGAAATGGGAAACAAGAGCTCTTAAATGGACTATAGTGAAATCAAATTGAAAATTTGAGTTCTAATTTGAAAGTTATGTTAGTCCTGGTTTTAGGGACTAAATTGAATAAAATGTAAAATTTGTGTAAATTTGTAATTGGGTGTGAATTTGATTGTTTATTGATGATTTAGTGTGCTTATGTTAATCTGTAGCTAATGTCGACCTGAATTCCTTGAATAGGAAGGGAAAAGATAAAGTCGTCGATGAATAGCTCGAAGTTGACAGTTTGTATTTCTATAATTCGAACTACTTCGATTGCTGCATTTATGAATTGTATTACATGGTAATATCATAAGGTGATTTGAAATGATAAAACGAGTTGAATTGATTTGATTTGTATTGGATGTTTGTGATAAAGAGTAAATTGTGATAATGACTAAATTATATGTGGTTATAAATGTGGAATTGAATCTATATTGTGATGAATTATGCTGTCACATATATAAATTGATGATTTTCTGATGAGATTTTGATATGGAATTGAGGAATTGGTATATTGATTGACAATGTTAACTGATATAGAAAGCTTGTTAAGATATCATTTACGGTATGAATTGGATTAAGATATTACAATAGTAAGTAAATATGATAAAATGAAACAATTTATTAATTGAATTGTATATTAACCTTATGATTTTTGATTTATGTATTTTTAATAACTTATATTATATTATAATGTTCGGATTATGGAAATATCATTGAGTTCACACTCATCGTATGATTTTGGTTTTTCATGGTGTTGGTTAGGTTTTGATCGTAATCGTTAGTCGATATTAGCATCTAGTCATAATCTCGGACTCAACAAGTTGGTGATATTTCTTGGTAGTTCAATGGCATGTACCTAAAGGAGTTTTATGTTTATATAGTGCTAAGTTTGATGAATGATTTAGTATTATGATTTGGTTTATGTATATGTTAATGTTAGTTGACAATGGTATGAATCTTGTGTACATAAATGTGTTGTGATGTGTTTAAAATGTGAAATGGATAAAAAGCAATCAAGTAAGTAGCTAAAGTATATTGGATGATGTTTGGTTGAGAAATGGTTGAGTAATGTATGTGATTTGGATAGGAAAATAGCATGCTAATATTACCATGAATTGGTAAGAAAAATGTTTGGTTGTATGATAGACATGAAATGGTCATATGTGAATGGGTTGAATATGCATTGTTGGATGGCTAATTTGATTTGAAAATGGGTGTATGAATTAGATCAAACATGCTTGAAATTGGTCAATTAGGTTGGTAAACATCTATATTTTGGTTGTGAATTGATAGGTTTATAATTGTGATTGAAATGTTATGTTTTATGTTTGAATGTATGAGTTAATGGCAGGTATTGAGGTTCCTTAAAACACCATTTGAGGGATATTATGTTTGGGCATGAAATGGACTTGTAAAAGGTAATTTTTTTTACCATTTTGGCAAGAAGGTATCGGTACCCTAGCATAGGTATCGATACTTGTCTTTTTGAATAGTTTTTTCAAATAAACAGAATGCCAAAAAGGTGTCGATACTTTTCCAATATGTATCAATACCACATAACATGTATCAATACCTGTGACTTAAATGAAGTATTTTTAAAACACTGAAGCTAAAAATGGTATCGGTACCCACACAACGGTATTGATACTTGCTAGGAAATTTGAAACTTTACAATTTAGTCCTATTTCATGCTTGAACATCAAGATTAGGCCCCTGTATGTTCGATTTAGAATAATTCTAATTGTATGTATGTTTATATCCGTGTGTTTGATTTAATTGCACGTCGAATGACGAAAGTAGCCCTAACAACGAATGTGAAATCTTGTTGCTTGGACCCAGTGATCAGGTCGGGTAATAAGGTGTTATAAAGAAGATATCTCGTCAGGACGAGGACTTTGTTTTTTGTAAAATTTAAGCAATTTGGTACCTATTTCAAAACTTTCATTAAACCTACACATCTTGCTCAACAATTCACCATTTTTACTTGAATTAAAACATACCAAAACATGTCAAAATAAACCATTTAACCATTTTCATTCAACCAATTCAATATAACTTCAATTTAGCACAAATCATACCATTTTCATTAGGCATTAGCATTTCTAAAATCATGCATTAAAAATGTTTCAAACTATGACTAACATTCAAGCTTAACACATACAGAACACCTATGTACATGTCACAATTTTAGACTTTAAATGATCGAAAAGCTATCGATTCAAAAACATGATAGTGTGAGCTTTAAGGTGATCCATTTATCACGTTCCACAAATTGACAATCTACAAGGAAAGGAGAAACAACATGGTAAACATATTGAATGCTTAGTAAGTTCATATGAAATTTACTTAACTTACTTTAACAATTCAACAAGCTAAAAATTTAAACAAGTTAGCAATCAATAATACATTATTTGGCATACCTTGGAATGACTAATGCATAAAATCATATACAACCAAAAGGTTAGTCTATTTGTATATCAAGTTCAATAGATAAGAATTCATATACCACAATTTCATTTAAAATTATACATCATTCAATCTATATTCAATCCATTTCATCGTTTCCATTTTCATTAAGTTAAAGTTTCGCCTGAGAGAACTATAGTAAATTGAATTCAGATACACGAGACTATTTTGCTCACATAAGCTGACAGTGATCAGGATTGCTTACACAAGCTGACATTTTTACGAATTTACTCAAACAATCTGACATCGTATCGAGGTTACCAGTCTAGGCTAAACCAATGATACTTATAAACCGAGAATTGATTGCCTCTCTCTATCCTCGCGAACATGGCGAGAAACCAAAACTAGAAACAACAATCAAATTAAACTAATTGCGCGCGGTGTCTGCAAGTGTGACAGGTTAGTTGTAATATATTTGTACCACAGGGTACAAGAGTACTTTGAGGATCGAACCCAAAGGAGTCAGTGATCAAGTGAATTTTAGCTACAAACATGTAATTAAAGAGTCTAAACAATTACTCTCTAGATACTATAGTATGACAAACCATTCAAGAGTTAGATTATACTAACTAACTAAAAGTTGCAAAGGACTACATTATAAAGAAAACAAATTACGCAACTATCAAATACGAGCAAATGCAATAGCAGTTGGTTGATTCCCACGCGATTGGTTGACTTTCGAATTAGGGATCTAAATTTCTATTACTCCTAAATGGGCTCCATTTTATCTCTCGACCTTAACTTTACCAAATTAGACAAATTAGTTCGGTTTATCTCTCGACCGTACCAACTAACCTGGGACTTATCAAATTGGAGACCAATAAGATCTCCTCTCAATCTCACTTACCTTGATTTTCCCTTAGGGGCATCAATCTTAAGTTTTCAACCAGAAATAAAATGAAAATAACATTATCCTAAACCCCAAGCAAATTAATAAAAACCCAAGCTTTCTTGCAAAAACTTGGATACAACAAAAATGACAACAAGAGAAGTAAACAAGAACATTAAAGAAGTGATTTTTAACAGAAGAAATTAAGGAAAAATGATTAACGTTAAACTAGGATTAAAATATAAATACAAGAGAGCTTGAAGGATTAACTAAGTAAATAAAACTTAGCTAAGTAATAATTAACTAAACTACCAACTATGGAACCAAGAAAATGTGCAGGAAAATTAAACCTAAGCTATGAAGAAGAGAAAAGAAAACTAAACCCTAAAAGATGAAGAGAAAACTAAAAAATTTAAGCTAAGTCTAGTGTCTAAATGGCTATCTTTCTCCAGCCAATAGTTTGGCCCTTTTTAGCATATATTAAACCCAATTTTGTTGACCAATTTGCCCCTGAATGTGTATTTTTTATTAGGGGACATGTTGGACAAGGTCTACCCTTTTGGTAATTTTTTGTCTCCCTTCGGTAGTAATCTCGCGATATCCTCGACAATCTTGAAATGAGGGAGTCCTTGGGAGCTAGGTATCACAATACCATTATGAAAAAGCTCAATTCTCTTTAATTCATCATTGTTGGGGTATCATGACTTTTAGGCTTTAATAGTGCGATACCCTCTTTTAGGCGATGTTCTTGCTCACATTTGGGCCTCTAATGACTCTTTGCAACACTCAACCAACCATTAGGTTCTCGATAGTACATTTTGTCATTTCGGATCTGAAAAGTAATAAAAAGCGTACTAATTTACTTTTTCAAGATAATAACGAAAATTAAGTAAAGATATAACAAAAACACCTAAATTGCTCGGAAACAAGCTTGTTAAGTGTAATGGGGAGCCTAATTTGACATATAAAATTATGTGATCTTTCACAATTTGTTGTGGCAAATTAGAGTCTTTTCGACACTTAACGAGCTTGTTTTCTAGCCGTTTTATATGATTTTATTATTTTTTTATTAGTTGATGTTTAATTTTAGTAAAATAAGCGTTTTTACGTAAATTTTAGCCATGTGACGACCTAATGGGCTAATATGGGCCTAAGGAAGAACTAACATGTCAATTGAGTGTGCAGGATACTATTTTTAGGTTGAGAACGCAAAGAACAATAACAACATCACGACATTGGCATGTGGTGTCGCAACACCACACTTCGAAGCCAAGAAAGTCACCCTCGAAAGGCAGTGTCGCGACACCAGAGCAATAGAATAGAATTTCAAGTTAGGGGTGTTTTCGTCCACACAATGCATATTATTAAGTTTTAGGGATGCTAATTGACCTAGTTAGGGCAAAACATTTTGGTTATAAATATGGGTGTTTAGCCTCAGCTTAGAGGCTTGGCCGAGTGAGTCGTTTAGATTAGTTTTAGGATTTTATTTTAGCTTTACTTTTCTTTCAATTGAATCCTTTATTTCACAAAACATAAATTTTCCTTTGTTGTAACTTGGATTTGATTTGGATCCAAGCTTTTGTTTACTTAGTTTATATTAATTTCTTTTTGGTTACCAATTGCAATCGAGATTATCTTTGTAGTTGTCAAAGGAATTTTGGCTTTCGCACGCAAATTGATATCAAAACGGATCAATTTCCTTATTCCCTTTTTTTATTTAATTATTTGCCTTGCATGTTGAATATGAAATTAGGGAAAATTACATCTAGATCCATGAGTGGCTAATTTTCTTAGGGAGATTGACAATCGGATGTGGGAATAATTAACGAAGGAATTAGGTTTGGTTATTGAGTTAGTTGGCCTAAATTATGTGCGATTAAACCCTAGGATTGATGACCTTAGGAAGTAATATAGGATAAACGAGATCAAAAAATAAGTTTACCGAGTAAATCATAATTTATCTCGGTCAAGAAAGTGAGGTCAAAAGATAAGTGAGTATTGGTCGATTAGTTAATTAGTTAGAGGCCAAAAAGTAATAACTGGTTAATTAATAGCTAATTCGTTAAAACCCGAATTCTAAAGTTAATTAGGAACACTGACATAAGTTAATCTTTTGCTTGTTTAATTGGACTAATGTCGATTGTTAAATTATTTTCTTTAGTTTTAGGCAATTTATGTTATTTCAGTTATTTAGTTTTAATTTGGTTTTAATTTAGTGTAGAAAAGCAAATTTTGGTTTAATTCAATTTCTCTTGGGTACGATCCTCGGAGTACTTCCCGGAGTGTCTCGTTGTAACACTTTACTATATTACAATTTGACTCTTATACTTACGGACACCGTTGCTAAATTAATTATCTTTTTACTGCAGTATTTCCAGTTGTCACTACGGAAGATGAAAAATCCACAACAAATGTTGGATCTCGTATCATCATGTAAATCCCTAATGAATTTCGTATTCAACCCTAATGGCATTCCATATGTATCATAAGCTTTTACTAAGTTCACACGGGCACCGTTATCGTAATTGTATCATTTCAAACCCTGTAACAATATACATGTTTTACACAAATCCTATAAACATTCCTTATCCATTTTGGTACCTTGTACCTATTCATAATAACCATAATTTTCATACGAGGGAAACCACCCGATAGACCCTCTGGATCCAAAAGCATCAATCGATTGATCTTCAATTAGCAATGGAAGGGTTGGTTTATAATCTCAAAAGGAATCCAGACAAAGATGTTATGGTGTCAGATCTCAAGTTGTTGAGGAAGGTATGATTGTGGATGACACTGATGTGTTGAGGTTATTTGTTAGGATTTATTGTAGTCTTATTTTGGGTTTGGCTTGTAAATTTTCTTATTTTTTATTAACACTAAAATAATTTGTTGAAATTACCAAGCAACAGGACATCCTCGTTTTTACAGTTTTGTTAAAGAATACAAGAAAGAGTTTTCGCCAAATTTATTTTGTCTACTTGAAACCCGGGTTAGTAGAGCTAGGGTTGATGGTATTATTACAAAAATTGGATATCTGAATTCTTTTAGGGTGGAAACGAACGATTTTGCTGGGGGGATTTGGTTGTGTTGGAATAAGGATGTAATGGTGGATATTTTGAATATACATTCTCAATTGGTTGTTAAAATCCATAGTACGATGAGCTCGGATCTTTTCTTTTGTTCTATTGCCTATGTGAGCCCTCATGTTGCAAAGAAAAGGGAATTGTGGCATTTTCTCAACTCTCTGGCTGTTTTAGTGGAGGGACCTTGGATGCTTGCCGGTGATTTCAATTCTATTCTTGATGAAAGTGAAAGAAAAGGTAGGGCTTCCATTTCACGTGTAGGTTGCAAATGGTTTAGAGACTTGATAGGGCTATATGTAATTCGGAGTGAGATTCGTTTTCCCCAGAATGTTCGGTGAAGAACTTTCACAGACTGAAATATGATCATAGACCGATGTTAATTTCTCTTAAGCCGAGTGTTAGCAAAAGTTTAAGGCATTTCCGTTGTCTTGCTAGTTGGATGTCTCATGTGGATTTTGGCAACATTGTTAATAGTAACTAGAATAATAAGTTAGCGGTTGGTGATAATCTGAAACGCTTCCAGGAATCTGTTAAGGAATGGAACAAATAGGTTTATGGGAATATCTTTGTACGTAAAAAAAGTTGATTTTTGAGCTGAAAAGGGTTCAAAAAGTCCTTGAGGTTCGCTCTTCTCAATCACTTCATAGACGAGAGTACGAACTACGACAGAAAATTGAGGAGGTTTAGCTCATGAGGAGTTGTTGTGGTTTCAAAAATCCAAAGCATAATGGTTAAAAGATGGGGATAGGAATACATCCTATTTTTATAGTCATACGTTGGCAAGACGGAAGCAGAATAAAATCGAGGGTCATCTGGTGGATAATGAATGGTGTTTTGAGGAGGATGTGTTGAAACAGCACGTGGTGCAATTCTTTAAGGAACTTTATACCATGGACTATTTGACTAGTGGTGTTTTCCCTTGTCGAGGTAAATTTCCTGTGTTTTCCTGTGATGAGACGAGGGCTCTTATTTCAGTGGTTTCGGATGAGGAAGTATGTAGAGCAGTGTTTAGTATGGCTTCTTTAAATGCCCCTAGTGTGGATGGGTTTTGGGCTAGTTTCTTTCAGACTCAATGGGAGATTATGGGACAGTCGGTGTGTTCTTTTGTGAGACACAGTTTGGGTGGGCTGCGGTTGGATTCAAAATTGAACAGAACATTACTAGTTCTTATCCCGAAGATACCAAATCCGGAGAGAATTAATCAATTTCGGCCTATAAGCTTGTGTTCAGTATTGTATAAGATTCTTATGAAGACGATTGTAAACAGACTGCGACCTTTGATGGTGAAATTGATAAGTCAGAACCAATCAAGCTTTATTCCAGGCAGAGATACTGTCGATAATATTATAGTGACGCAAGAAGTGGTGCACTCTTTGAGGAACTTTCGAGGAAACAAATGTGGTATGATCATGAAGATAGACTTCGAAAAGACTTATGATAGGATCAGCTGGGATTTCCTATGAGATACTTTGTTAATGGCAGGAATTCCTGAGCAGTTAATTAGTGTCATATTGCATTGCGTTTCTTCTACTTCATTCCAGGTATTATGGAATAGGACTCTTACTGACGCTTTTCAATCGTCACGTGGTATAAGGCAAGGTGACCCTTTATCGCCCTATCTTTTTGTCATTTGCATGGAGAGGCTTGGGTTGTAATGCCCCAAAGCCCGATCTAGAATTTTAGACCGAATCTCGGAGGTTACATTGATCACCGAAGTGATCTAAAAGTAGCTTACAAAATGAATTATCAAAATCTCATTTCAAATGCAGTTTGCTTGATTCGAACTATACCGTTTAGCCCTTTAGGATTCAAAATAGAAAATTTTTAATTACATCAAAAGTATTTGGAAATAAAGTTCTGTGGGTTCTAGATTTCAATCCAAGAAAAACAACTTACAAAAACCCAAATTAGAAATGTACCATAGTCCCTATAGATTTTTACAGTCCAAAACAGTTCACAAATTAAAGTATTCGAAGGAACATTTTATTAGCCTGATTTGTAACACATCACTCCTAGACCTCCGAGTCCAGCGTTAAAATACAGAAGTACCTGAAAAGGGAAAACTAATGGGGTGAGCTACAAGAGCTCAGTATGAGTCTAACCCGAAGTAAATAGCAAATGACTAAAGACCATGTTAATATATGGTCAGATATACGAAACATACATTTGATCATACAAATTGCGTTTACAAAATTCCAAACATACACAATACTTACCCACAGAAGTGGAGTAATTTAGCGAATACAAAACAATACTAGTACTCCAACGATCAGACAATAATATGTAAATCGATGTAGATGATATGTAACAAGTCAAAATAATCCCACCCATCTAGCCAAACACCTCTTCGTCCCCCCGATCACACCACGAATGAGTTATAAGAAGCTCAACCAACTATGCACACCATACAGGACCTTGAAAGGCCAATCCAACCCTACACACCATGTATGTGGACTAGACCACTCAGATGATAATATGCAGCAGAGTTGACATTTGTGTAGTACAGTGCAGTAAACTGCAGTACTGGTGAGTTGCAGTTAAAACTACCAAAACAGAACAGATTAGACTTCCTTCTCTTTGCAACCAAACCCAAAATTATAATGCAAATGCAAAAATGCACACCATTTGAAGACAGACATACAGAAATAGAATACGGAATCAGACATGCTCTTACTCATTACACATGCTCAATATCAGATTAACACAGGTCCTATCATCGAACCATGTTTCAATTCATAAAATACACTACAAACACACTTGAACAAATTGAAAATTTAATACCATATTTACGAACAATCACACGACTCTAAGCCATAATGGAGACCCTAACACTTATACGGAGGCCTCAACAAATGTTGGGCGACACAAGAATTAGAACGGGTCAAATTATGTCACAATACGAAAATTTATGAAACAGGGACACACGACCGTGTGGAAGTGCCTAGGCCATGTGAGGGTCTACACGCCTATGTAAAGGAGGTACACGCCTGTGTGAAAAACCACACATCCGTGTGAAAGGAGGCAGACGATCGTGTGACTATGACAGACGCTCGAGAACATGGCCGTATGGACAGCCCATGTAACTCTATGTCCAAATTTACTAAAATAAAGTGCAGGACAGACATGACCTTGTGAAAGACGCACACGCACGTGTGCCCACAGGATACAACCGTGTGTCCAGAACACACGCTTGTGTAAATAACGACTAAAAATCTACACAGCCGTGTGAACCACCCAAGTACGACACACGCTCGTGTGGCCATCCGTGGGGTCACAAAACCACATCGAAACAGCCTATAGATCGTGAATTTCATCCCCAAACACTTCTTAACCTCTAATAATTCAGAAACGTACCATAGTAAACTGAATTTGATGTAATTTAATAGCGAAACAACGTTACAATTGCACAATCACTGAAACATACACGAAATTATTGAAACACACAGAATTTACCGTATTCCACAGAATTGAATCAACAATTCGCAAATAAAGTTAAAGAGTTTCGAACCCATACCTGATTCGTGATCAAAACACCCTGAAACTAATCGACACACGTCGACGACCTCAATACGAACCCAAAACTTTTGTCGATGAAAAATGAAAATGAACCAGACACTGACTTGACGATAAGGAAACTGAAACTTTTTGAAACCAAAAACAAAAGCAAAATTTCCCAGCCAAAGAAAAGAGTAAGAAAATCAATGGTGAGGGGGGAAAAGGAAGAATGAAAAAATAAACGTGGAAGAGGGGAGAACGTGAAAAGAAAAACTAATTTTGTAATCTTTTCTCCCCTAATTACTAGAATAAAAATAAAATAAAAATGAACTAATATATATTTCAATCAGAAAACAAACACTAAAAGTAAAACACAATAATTCCTCAAAACACACTCTTGAGGACTCGAACCCAGAACCCAAAGGTACACTAACACAGAACCAACCGCCAGACCAGCAGACCTATTCTAACATTAAAACGCAGAAACTAACCCAATTGTCTGATCTAGCCACTGACCCTATAAATCTCAAAACTTCTAACCCCAAAAATCGTGGTGTTACATGGGGACCTTAATGATGAGGCGACTGTGAATGAGAGTTGGAAGCCTTTGTTCCTCTAAAGAAGAGGGCCTGCTTTGTCTCATATTGTCTTTGCTGATGACCTTATGTTGTTCTGTGAAGCTAGTAGGGAGTAAGTTGTTGTGGGGAGTAGTATACTAGAAACTTTCTCTTACTTTTCTAGGCAGAAGGTTAACAAGTCCAAGTTGTAAGTGTTTTTCTCCCCTAATATTCCTAGTTCGATTATTGAGGTGATTTGCGAGAGTGTGGGATTCAACCGAGTGGATGATCTTGGATGTTACCTTGGTATACCATTGTTTCATAACAGAGTTACTATGCATACTTTCGACCTTATTGTAAACAAGGTTAGGCAAAAACTGTCTAGACGGGATACGATGAAACTTTCGCTAGCAGGACGAATAACTTTGGTTCGGTCAATTCTTCTTGCTATTCCTAAATACTTTATATTTATTGTTCGGGCGCCTCTTTCTGTATGCAATGAAATTGAGAGACGTGTTCGTAATTTCATCTGGGCAACAACTAATAATACAAGGAAAACTGCGCTTCTTTTTTTGAAAGATTGTTGTCGGCCTTTGGATTGTGGTGGACTGGGTTTGCAGAAGTTATGTGATTAGAATAATATTTTCTTAATGAAGCTTGGTTACCGTCTACTTGTGAATATCGAGTCTCTATGGGTTTAGGTGTTAAAGAAGAAATATAATATACAAGAGGCACTTCCAACCTCTATCTCTCGAAGTAACTGTTCATTCATATGGAAGTTATTAACACGGGTTTGGCTAGAATTTATAGGTAATGTTTTTTAGTCAATGGTCATAAGACGAATTTTTGGAATGATGTATGGGTTAGGCAAATGGGTCCCTTATGAGATATTCTTGGAGGATCGGATCAACCTGATAATATATTGCGCGTTTGTGACTTAGTGACTGAGAATAGTCTTTGAGATTGGAATCGTCTTACTAATCTTATTCTACGCCTCATTATTCAACAGATCACAACGATCATACCACCATCTGATGCTGCAGGACAAGATTGCTTGGCTTGGAAATGGATGGAAAAAGATAGTTTCTCATCATTTGCGACTTATAAGAATATCTTTAGTCGAGTTTTTGATGATGCTACTATTTGGAAAATGATTTGGAGAGTTCTGGCGCCTCAAAGGGTACATGTTTTCTTATGGCTTTTATGGCATGATAGATTATTAAGAAATAATGAGAGAGGACGTGGGCATATGATAGATGATGGTCTTAGTCCTTTGTGTACTGATAGTTTGGAGATAGGGATTCATGCTTTTCAGGATTGCACTTTTGGTAAGACTGTATGGCGAATAATGGTTCCCCGACAAGCCTATAATATTTTTTTTTGTCAATGAAGGAATGGTTAGTTTGGAACTTGCAGGATAAAGGTAATCTTCGCTGTGAAGAAATGAAGTGGCAAACACTGTTTGTAATCTTGTGTTGGCTACTTTGGAAGAATAGAAATGAGTGTGTGTTTTCTAGTTGTCACGGGAATATCGGGGCTATTGTGGATATCGGCTACATGTGGGCTAGGAGTTATTGGGATTTGGATGTGGAGATGAAATCTTTGGGGACTATTGGGAGTCTTTTGGGTTAGACTCCTCCTATAATAGGTTGGATAAAACTCAATTCAGATGGGGCTCTGTTGAATTTGGAACGAAGGGCTTCTATTGGGGGTGTTCTTAGAGATTTAAATGCAAATTGGCTATGGGGCTATGTGATGAGTTACAGTAACGAGTCAGTCTTTAAAGTTGAAACAAGAGCGATGTTGTAAAGATTATTCTTAGCTTGGGATAAAGGGTTTCAGAAAGTTGAAGTTGAGTGTGATAATGCTTTGTTGGTTGAATTACTTTTTTCTAGTGAAGGAGCTAGTAGTAGTTTAGTGTAACTACGGCTGTTACATCAAGCTTTGCGTCGGAAATGGAAGATTCGTATCCGACATATCCCAAGAACTCTTAATGGTGTCACTGATCACATGACTAAATATGCTGATACAGGTAGTTCTTTGATACGTTTATTTAGATCCCCACCGGCTTCGATCATGAACTTGTTGGGATGAGATTGCAACATGTCCATTTCCTCTTGATTATGGTTTTAGCTAATGTAATCGCTTAATGTTGTCCTTTTCTATAAAAGAAGAAGAAGATATATTTATCAATTTATTAAATTATGTGTTGATTAACCTGTGCATAATATATTTAAATTGTTTAATATATTTTAATTTTTAAAATCTAATCTCTTTA
>CM025145.1:11723768-11734989 GCA_013467495.1 Gossypium gossypioides | reverse complement strand
TTTAAAATTTCATAACAATTGGACACCTCTAACATGTAGAACTCAACTTTTGCACTTTTTACAATTTAGGCCTTTTGACTAAATTGAGTGCCCAAACGTTAAATTTTCGAACGAAATTTTCACGAAATCATTTTCTAAAATTGTAGACCCTAAAAATATAATAAAATAATTTTTTTTCCACATCGAATTTGTGGTCCCAAAACCACTGTTCCGACTAGGCCCAAAATCAGGATGTTACAATTTCTTTTATATGAGTAATTTTATATTTGTTTGTAATTTCCAAGTGTACGCACACCCTAGGTTTAATCGTCATTTGAATGAATATATGAGGGATGAAAGGCTTGATTTTGTGGCTTTGTTGGAATCTCAAGTGATTGGAGAAAAGGCAGATTTGGTAATCAAGAAAATGAATTTCAAGTTTTCACATCAAATTGAGGTGAGAGGGTGTGCTGATAGAATATGGTTGTTGTGGAATGAGTCTTACACGGTAGAAATTATATAAAAAATCATTTACAGTTCATACTTATGAAGTTGAAGAAAGGGGTTGGCTAATACCTTCTTTTTTGCAATTGTTTATGGTAGCCCTAAACAAGGCGTGAGGAGAAATTTGTGGGAGTAGTTGAGTAGTTTAGCTAGTGATATGGAGGAACCCTGGATGTTAGTGGGAGACTGGAATATAGTGTTATCAGATGAAAAGTATGAAGGAACCAGGAAAAACGTGAAGTATAGTTGTGGGTTTTCCAGAATTTTCTATTTGACTATGGATTATCTGATATGAAGTTTGTTGGTCCAAGATTCACTTGGCAACGTGGTGCAATGTTGGAGAGGCTTGACAGGGTAATATGAAATTTGAAATGGAATGATGTTTTTCCAATAGTTTGGGTGAACATTTACATCGTTTGAAGTCAGACCATAGGCCTTTGTTGATTGAAATTGATGAAACCGTACAAAAGAAGTTGTAACACTTTTGATTTTTTCAGGGTTGGATGTTGAATGATATGTTTAAAGATCTGGTAGCGGCGTCTTGGAAGAATAAAGAATCAGTGAGTGAAAACGTTGATCGATTTTCAAAAAATACCAATGAGTGGAATAAAGTAGTGTTTGGAGACATTCTGAAAAGAAAGCGTAGACTAATTGGGTGTTTGAAAGGTGTCCAAAACACGATGAACAGTAAAGTAACTAAAAACTTACAAAAATTAGGGGTGAAATTAAATACTAAACTGGAGCGGGTTCTTGGCTCGGAAGAATTGTTATGGAAATAGAGATCGAGATGTGATTGAGTTGTTGATGGGGACCGGAATACGAAACTTTTTCATAACCGGACAGTAACACGAAAAAAATACATTAGAATTGAAGGGTTGAGACTAAGTAATAGGTAATGGTGTTTTGAGGAGGTTCGTTTAAAGAATGAAGTGGTTCGTTTTCTCTAAGAGTTATACTCAAATGATGAACATGGTTCTAATAGCTTACCTGATAACGAGTTTTTTAGTGAACTGCCTTTAGGGGTTATGGAGGCTTTGAGGTCGATGGTGACAAAAGAGGAAGTAAAGTCAACACTTGATTCTATGACACCTTTAAAAGCACCGGGTTTAGATGGTATCCATGCAAAATTTTATCAGAGCCAAGAGGATATAGTAGGAGAATTTGTGTATAAAATGGTGGCCGACGCATTTGAGGGCAAACAATTAGAGCCGACAATCAACAAAATGGTAATTGTTTTACTTTCAAAGGTGGAGAGACCCAAAACTTAGAATCAGTTCCGACCCATCAGTCAGTGTTCAGTGGCATACAAAATTATTACCAAAACGGTGGTGAAGCAATTGAAGTATATTATGCCTAAATTGGTGGCTCCTAACCAGGTCAGTTTTGTGACTGGGCTGTCTATTATTGATAATATTCTAGTTAACCAAGAGGTGATTCACTCAATGAGGTCAAATATGAGGAGACCAAAATGGATGGCTATTAAGATTGATCTCGAAAAAGCATACTACTGAATTCGGTGGGATTTTCTTGAGGAAACTTTGAGGTATGTAAAGCTACCAAGAGAATTAATAACATTGGTTATGAATTTTGTTACGGGATTGTCTATGCAAATCTCTTGCAATGGAAATTAGACGAGTGAATTTAAACGAACAAGAGGAGTAAGACAGGGTGAACCTTTATCTTTATATTTGTTTGTTTTATGTATAGAAAGGTTAGGGCATTGTACTCAGCAAGCTATGGTGGATGGTAAATGGTGTCCAATACGTTTATCGGATGATGGGCCTAGTATTTCTCATTTGTTTTTTGCGAACAATCTCTTACTATTTTAGGAGGCGGGTGTACATCAAGCTAGGGTAGTTAATGATATTTTACAGAAGATTGAGCAATGTTCTAGTCATTGTGTGAATAAAGAGAAATCACAAGTGTTCTTTTCGACTGTTAATGATATTTTAAAGAGACTTACCTTTGGTGCTATGAACTTGAATTAGAACAGAGACTTTGATGACAAAATATTTAATGAGAATTCTCACGAATTAAGGGACGTATTTATAGACCTAAGTGTCCTAGAAATATTAGGATACCCCCTACTTGACTTAGGAAATGTGTTACTTGCGCGTAAAGTATCCCTAGATACACTAAATCTTCATTTTCTAATTCGAGTCTGACTCAATATTTGACTGGCGAACCCCCTATTTAGGAACTTACCTGGAGAACCCTAGCTCGCCAAACACACTAGCGAACCCTTTTACCATGTCTTTTAGCGTATACAACAACACCGAAACGCTTGGCGACCTCCTTACTAGTATACTCTTTTGGCAAACCCCCTTTAGCGAACTCCGCAATTTGCCGAAGTACTGGCAAATACTTTCTTGCAAGACCAAGTTTATTTTGGGAAATAGAAAAATAAATATTAGGTTAGATTAAATTATAAAATATTGGTTTAAAAGCCCGATAAGTACTTGTATTTGGACCCGATATAGTAGAGGCCCAAAACCCCTTATATTAATAAGGTGGACGGCAAACCCTAGTTAATATTAACTAGGGTTGCCATCATTTATACTCCTAATTAGATAAGGAGTTCGTTTTTCTAGTTGAAATAAACTTCAACAATTCAACAATGGTTCTACCTTCTCTTCCTATAATAGATGACATTGGTAGAGCTAAAAACCCAACTTCAAGATATCATTATTCTTCTTAAAAATAGAGAGACTTTTATTCTCTTAGAATTAAATATATTTTTTGGAATAGTAATTTTATCGATTTCTGTTTAAGAAGAGAAATTTTCTTTCCACATAAAAGAAAAAAATTGTAGTTCTGTAATTTGATTCAATTGGTTCAAACCCACACTCGAAGTAGTTCGTGGTACGAGAATAGCGAAGAAGATTGTTTGGTTGAAAACCAAGAAGGACAATGATCTGTCTATCCGAAACATAGGTACGATTTCGGTCTAGAGTTTATTGCTATAAAATTCACAAACCAGGTCGATTTTCAAAATTTTAATTTTTCACTGTGTAAGGAAATAGTTTTCAAACTGAATTTTTTTCAACACATAAGTGTATTAAGTTAAGGTGAAATGGCATGTTTCAATATGGTATGACATACGTAAAGATATATATTTGAATGATTTGGTTGGTATGCCTTAATGACATTGAAATGTTTAGGTTTAATTGATGTATAAATAGTGAATGTCTTGGTAAAAAGTTGAACTTGGATGTTTGAACTTGTTTGGCATGTTTTGAATCAAATGGAAGTGGTTATTGAGTGTGAATATTGAAAGGTTTGGTTGGAAACTTTGGCATAGGTACCAAATTGTGCATTTTTGCAAAAAAAAAAAATAGGGGCCTCGTCTCGACGACCAACCTCCCTCGTTGCAATGTCGACCGATAGTGAGTAATGTCACGATGTCGAATGGCATAAGGTCGTGATGCAACTTACTATTTTGGAGACGTCACAACATGGAAAAGATGACATCATGACGTTGGTCTTAAATTTTTAAAACTTTGCAATTTGGCCCTGTTTTGTGCTTGGGGTTAAAATAAGAGCTTTCGTAAGCTTATATATGTCCCGAAAATGATTATTTAACTTAATTTGAATATGATTAACGCTTGATTACATGTGTAAATATTTGTATGTCATCTAATTGACATGTGGTTGCTCTGGTAATGAATGTAAAATTTCGTAGCTCAAACCTGACAACCAAGTCAAGCGAGGGGTGTTACATATAATGGTATCAGAGCTACGCTTTAGTCGATTCTAGGATTGAAATGTAGCGCGTGTAAAGTCTAGAAATACATGCCACAATATCTTATGGTAATATGATGTCTTCTGATTCGAATTGACTTTGTTTTCCTATATAGATAAACTATGTTGGTCAAATCTAATCGAACCGTATTTGATGAGGTTGAACATAATACCCTTACTTCCAATTAGAGAGCTGTCTAAAGCTTGTTAGTTTCATAAAGGCTAGGGAATAAGGTGAGAGATGCCTTCTTGCAAATGATGAACCAGTGGTTCACACAACATATAAGAGCTACCCCTTTAGCTTCTCAGCAATATATACCCCTTCCTCTATCGGTAATGCCTTTTGTGGTTTAAAGGAAAATATGGAGTGAATGAGTTTAAATGCAAGAAAAATGATGATCCTACGAAAGCTGAGTATTGGTTATAGAACACCATGAGAGTCCTCAACGAATTGGTGTGTACTTTGGAGGATTGTTTGAGATGAGCAGTATCTTTGCTTAAAAAAGAAGCATATCGATGGTGGATAACTTTGACATCTGTGACCGTGAGAGATTGAGTAAATTGGAAATTCTTTCAGGCCGAGTTTAAAAAGAAATACATCAAGCAGTTATATCTAGTAAAGGGGGACATGCCAGTAGTTGAATATGAGTGCGAGTTTGGTCACTTTAATGAAAAAACTCGTATATACCGAGGTAGAAATGTGTACTCATTTTGAGTGGGGATTGAATGAAGACATCCATATGCTTGTAGGGGTATTAAAACTAAAAGAGTTTATTGTTTTGTCTGAGTGAACACAAAAAATAGAAGATATGAGAAATGAAAAGAAACAAGCTAAGTCGAGAAGTCGAGATATCAGAAAGCGCAATATAGCCAAATCTTTTTCGACACCTCCATCCAAAAAGATAAAAGACTTTCGAAGTCATTCTTCCTCTCCTACGGGAAATCTAAGAAAAGAAATGTCAAGACAGAGCTATCAACGGCCAAAAGCTACATTAGTGGCTAATGAGAAAAGTGTTCGAAACACGAGTAAAGCATTTTTCGAGCACTGTGGTAAAAATCATTTCGGAAAGTGTAGACTAATCATTTCATGAAAGATTGTCCAAGTAAAGCTAATGCTAGTTATGAGCAAGTTGCAAAGCTAGTGTCAGCTCCAAAAAGGGGTAGAAGACTAGGAATTGATAGTAGTGCTGGTATCAACCGAGTTGGAACAAGAGATACATCAATTAGTTCAAAAGCTCGTACGCCTGCTAAAGCTTATGTTATTCGGGTCAGAGAGAAGGTTACTGCTCCCGATGTTATTGTTGGTACATTCTCTTTATTTGATATATTTGTACATGTATTGATTGACCCTGGATCAACTAATTCATACATTTGCAATTCATTAGTAGCGAAAAAAACATACCATTAGGATTGAAAATTTTTAATGTTCGGGTAATCGACCCGTTAGGTCAAAGTGTAATTGTCAGTAAAATTTGTATGAACTGTCCACTAAAAATTTAGGTTCGAGAGTTTTTAACTAATCTAATGTTGTTTTCATTTGATGAATTTGATATAATCCTCGGCATGGATTGATTAACTCTTCACAATGTTGTGGTCAAATGTAAAAAGAAGAGAATATTACTACAAAATGTAGATGGTGAAATGATAAATATAAAAGTCAACAGGTCTGAGTGTTCAACTAATATAATACCGGTTGTCACACCTGATTTTCATTAAGGTCCAAAAATTAAGGAAGATTTCGGAGTTAATTAAAATAAATAGTAAGTTCAACGGACTCTACTAAAATATCCAGAAATTTTAAAGGCTACATGGTAAATAGTTGAGGTTTCAATTCTGGTTTAGTTAAGTTGGAACCGACTGGTTCCTTAATGGGAAACAAAATGATTAGAGATAGATGGCTTAATTAGGACTTCGGTGACTGTGCGTGAAAGGGGTCATATATATGTATGAGGAGGATTACTCTGCAGGCAGAATTGTTTTCAGTTTTTATTTTCTTCTCTTCTACATCATCTTCTTTAGTTGCTCCGAAGAAGAAAAAGTTAAGGAAAACTCTGCATGGTGTAGTGATCGAGAAGTTTGAGTCTGGAAAGTAGAGAATTTGATGAACTGGTAAGTTTTTTAATTTCTTTATATTAGTGAATTCGATAAAAAAAGAAGTAAGGATTTTTGAAATCTTTGAAAATGATACTGGATTCTGGGTTTTAAAATTTGAATACCTCCGGTTTAATTGGTGTATGGGTTGTCATACTTAGCTGTCAGGACGAGGGAGGCTCTAGCATTTAGAAAAGCTAAGCTGGAGAGGTTGAAGGATAACAGGTGAGTTTTTTTTTACTCCACATTTGGGTGTTTGCTGGTTGTTGTGCTGCTTGCATGTTCATGCATAAGGTTGTGTTAATACATAAATGTCTACAAGTATGATATTGGATTTGCATGATAGAATTGTGTATCGATGCATTGATATGTGGTGTACTCCATGTTATAAAGGTGAGTGTAATATTGTGCGTGGAATGTATGTTTATAAAATGTGAAGTATGGAGGGAGTTAGTTTGGCGGGTTAGTTAAAGATAAGAAAATTAGCGTAATGGAGGAAATGACAAATTTAAAAGGGATTTGAGGAGGTTTAGCTGGATAAAGAGTCTACTAACTCTACGGAGAGACACCATGAAAATAGTTATCTACTGGCTTTACGGAGCGACACCATGAAAATGGTCTACAGGCTTTGCGAAGCGACACCTCGAAAAAGTTTTATTGACTCATTGGAGGCAAAGGTCCATGATGAGTCATTGCATGATCTAGTGAAGGACAAGTACGACTTATGACAAGATGAAGTCTACCAGAAAAGTAAACTTAGAAGCCCATCGGGGCATACATGTGGAAACCAATATATGATTCATGTGACGAGTCAGTTACAACAGCTATGACGTATAAGAATGATGACAAGCGTGCTGATCAGAGGCCCAACCAAGATGCACCCGAGGATATGTGTGGAAAAAAGAGGTGTTCTCTTCAGAATATTGTGAATAAGTATATACCATTAAGAGTCCGCTAGAAGTAACAAATAAGCCAATATTGGTTGTAAGGAAGTGAGACGGATCTTCAAATTTTAATTCTAAGTATTTATTGGTAAGGAGGACGCCAGAAAATGAAAGTAAGCCAGGGATTATCTTAAGTGGGATGTTCGCCAATGACTATCTTAAGTGGAATGTTCGCCAAGGATTAACAAATGAAGAGGAGATAGTTCGCTAGGGACTATATGTTTTTAGGAAGTCTATTAGGACTACCTAATTAAGGAAATATTTGTTTGGACTATCATGAAGAGGGGAAAGTCCAGTTGGGATTATCTTATAGGTACAATTTCGCGATGAAAGAGTAGTGCTTAAATATCTGTCAAATCTTAAATTCAATAGCCATACACGAAGATAGAAGTACATGGGTTTCCCTCTAAAAATGGTATATGCCCAAGCTAAGTTATAAGGAAGCAAATGACGGGGATAATACAGTAAGTAGAAGAATTTGGATTTGACGCGGAATGAAGGAATCAGGGTAAGAATCTGCCATTTTGGTGAAACATCTGCAAGTCCGCCAAAATTAGTCGAAGTTTAACAAGACAGGTCTCAAAAGAAGGTCATCGAAAGAGAACGATTATGTTTAAATCCGCACTGATATATACGTCAACGATATGTTCTGGAAGAACGTACATGCGTCGTCTACGCTAGTTGAATTGTGAGACCTTTTGTGTTATTTAGAGAGTTTAATTATGTGCACTAATTCTTATTTTCCCAAAAGTTTGAAAATATTTTATGAAAATTGTTGTATAGGATTTCTCTAAGTTCATTTGAACTTACGAGTGTCTTACCTTAAATGCATGGTCAAAGAATGACTCGAGGATTGTATGGAGGGACCAAGCCAGACATCGTCAAAGCCCACTCGAGTGACGTCGTAGTTGTATCATGCATATAGAGGGGCACCCTTAGAGACTATGTCTCGGGGTTCAAATTAGCAAATTTTTATACTTCTAGGTCACTGTGAATATATATACATGCTTAGTAAAATAAAATTATTGTAAGAACCCCAACACTTGTATAATAGAAAATTTATTAGAAGTTTTAGTTTTGAAACATGTTGATATCTAAGAGTTTAGGATAAAGTTTTGTGGTAAATATGGGTTAAATCTGGTGTTGTTAAATTTTGTAAAAAAATTAAGTCAGTAATGTTGTTAAGTAATATGGTCTGATTGTGATATTTGGTACCCAAACCTGGCGATTGGGTCGGGTATAGGGTGTTACATCGGTAATGTCAGCGTGAGAATTGATTAGAAAAGGGTGTAAGGCGTATCTAGCCTATATTCAGAATACTAGAGTGCCAAGATTTGATATAAATCAAGTTCTAACGGCTTGAGAATTCACAAATGTATTTCCAAAAGAGTTATCAACCTTTCTTTTCGAGAGAGAAGTTGAACTTGCCATTGAAGTAATGCTTGGTACTACACTGATTTCTATTGCACCATACAGAATGATTGATCTGTCATAATTCGGTGTAGCAGATTAAACTAGTTTTAGCACTTTAGGAGCTTGAATACAAGCATTTTGATTAAGTTTTAATTATGTTTTCGCAACTTTAGTTAAATTCAATAAACTGTGTAATTTAAGTCTTTTTTTTACCTTAGGGGCCGAATGAGGCCTAAGGGTGAGCTAATATACTTTGTGAGCGTGCAGGAGACCATTAGAAGGCGTGCTAACTTGATACTGGTTGCTGTGTTACAACACAGAGCATTGAATGTCGCAGCATAGGGAATAGTAGAAGCATTTCAAGATTGCCTTCAGTGTCGCGACACAGCCTGAGAATGTCGTGACACACCCCTAAAGATTGAGTATACTGTCCTTGGTGTCACGACACAAGATCTAGTGTGTCGCGACATCACCTCTGCATGGGAAATAATTACGAGCTAGGGGAGTTTTGGTCCATACAATCAAACATTAAACACGAGGACAGTAATTGACCTAGGGTTAAGGTCGATGACCACTCTAAAGTCTATAAATAGGCTCATTTAACACATGTTATAGACAACTTTCATATTGTATAACTTTATTCTTATATTTAGTCTTTAGTGTTTCTTTTTCCTTAGACTTTAGGTTTATTTTGGTTTTGTTATTTGTTATTGTGGAAGAAACCATATTTGTGAAACATAATCAAACTCTGTAAGGATTCTACATTCAATTCTAAAACAAATCAAGTTTCTTCTAAACTTTATACTCTTGAATTATTATTCATGTTTACTCTTTTTATCAAGTTTGTATTGTTTATGAGATCTATAAGGAACTAATCCTCCTATGGGGGATTAGCGAGTGGAGGTACGATTAATTAATTGTTTTGTAGGGTTCTCTTAGCGGATCAACTGTTTAAGAAATGAAGAACCTAAACCTTAGGCCTAACAACCCTAAGAAGTCATTAAGGTGGGAATTAACCCAAATTTGGTATGTCCTATCCGTGAACACCTTAACCCTGAACTGGTCTAGACTGTGAGGTTGAATGATAAGTAGTTATTACCGACTCGTTATTTTAGTGGAAGATCGAAAGATCCTGTTGGGATATCGACTAGTTGATTAAACAAGGAAACCCGAATCAACAGTTGATTATGATTATTGAAACGAGCTAATCACCCATGTCCATATTTGATATATTTTATTATTTGATTTCTCGTGTTTTATTTATTTATTTATTTATTTATTTTCTTTCTTCATTATTATTAGTATAGATCACCAAAACCTTTCTTTTTATCTCATCGTAATATAATTCATTTAAAGTACTAATTAGATCTATTTATGCTTAGGTTAGAATTAATTTAGTGCCTGCCTCCCTTATGTACAATCCTTGGAGTACTCATCTACTCCATTGTAACTATATTACAACCTAACCCGTATACTTGTAGATACCGCCTTTTCATATATTTTGTCCAAGATTTCTACTCTACACATTGGTACGTCCGAAGGCGGTCAATGACTCCAACTGAATTGAAAGAATTGAAATCTCAACTCGAAGAACTTTTAGATTGGGGATTTATTCGACTGATTGTGTTACTTAGGGGGCTCTAGTGTTGTTTGTGAAAAAGAAAGGCTTAAGATTGTGTATCGACTATCTACATTTGAATAAAGTCACCATAAAGAACAATTATCCGCTACCTCGAATTGACGATTTGTTTGATCAACTGAAGGGAGCAACCTTATTTTCTAAGATTGATCTTTAGTCGAAATATTATTACAAAAGGACGAGGTCCCAGGCATTGAGTTAGTATGCAAGTTCCAGTTACACCATACACAATTGTGTAAGTGGAAGTTTTTGCCTAAAAATCATTTACAATTCTTTATTTGTCTCTGCATTATAATGATTTGATTCTAGTTTATAGTTTTCCAAACATTTATTTATACTTGTAATTATATTCTATTATGCCATAAAAGACATTTTGTAGACCTTGAACAATTGGTAAAGGTAGAGGTCTTAGGTCTTGAATACCCAAATTCGAGGCCCATCATGTGTAATTATATGCATGGGCTTCCGTGTCCCATCCTGTGCGGTTGCCATGTGTAGATTTTAGTTCAACTCATTGGCTTTAGTTTAGATTGTATCAGTTCTTAGTTCGTTTCTACTATTTGTGACAACTTGGACAATTTATTTGTGCTATAATAATTTGATATTTGTGATTACTCGGACATGTATTTATATTGTATTTTTGGTACATCTATACTATATTTAAGCATTATACTAAAGTAGTGTTACCTTAATTGGGTCACCAACTTAGTTATGAAATTACATAAATACTCCTTTTAAATTATAATTAATATTATTATGATGACATTTTGTCTTCTCATACTTTGGTACCATCTTTAAATAAAAGAATTAAATATTAAAAATTTAAAGATCAAACACGTGTACAAAATATTAAAATACAAATTTATTATTGCTCCACCTATATTTATTTAATATATAATATTTTTAAAAG
>CM025145.1:11617341-11632759 GCA_013467495.1 Gossypium gossypioides | reverse complement strand
GGAGAGTTATAGAAGGTAAAAATAATAACCTTGCTCCTAGACGCATAGAAGGAGGATTACGGAAGGTAATATGTAACGACCCAAAATTTAGTGGAGCCAAAAAATGCGATTTTAGATCCCTATTTTCGTAAATCAAGTCTGTAAATATTAAATAAAAATATGTACAATTATTATGAAAATATATTGATGTTCGGTTAAGTAATATAGCCGAAACAGTGGTTAATTAAGGCTAAGGGACTAAAGTGAAAAATTCCAATCACTATAGAGTTTTAATTAACAAAAAGCTTGAGGACTTAAATTGCCATTAGCAAAATGTCCAAAATTGCAATTAAACCATTTATAAATAAGAGATAATAGAGGATGATGGCAAAATTCACTAAAAGTTATTAAATTAAAATTAATTTAATTAAGTTATGTTAATGATAATTAAGTTAGTTTAGTTAAGTAATAATCAAAGTATAAATAATAAAATTAGTGGAGAAAAATGGTATAATCTTCTCCAACCTATTCCACTGTCTGACTAAGAAAGAGAAAACAAAAGGGAAAGACCTTCGAGCTAGCCCATGTTGTTGAATTAGCTAGCCCATGTACCAATAAGTAAAATTGTAAAACTTAAAAGAAAAATTAGGTCATTATCTTGTGATTTTTATAGATTTGAGGTCATGGAAGTTGATTTAGCTAGCCCATGTACCAATGTGTAAAACTGTTTAAGTTTTGGAAAGTTGCCATTGTTGATTTCTTGAAGAATTAAGCTTGAAATTGATAGATTTGAAACTTTGACTAGGAAAAGGGCTAGATTGTAAAGTTATTTTAGCTTGATTGTTAACTTTGTTAAATTTCCATGGAGTTAGATAAAATGGAAGCTAGAGAGAGAAAGCTTCATAAAGTTAGGTAATGATATTTTCTACTCCTCCTAGCTTAGTATTTGTGATATATGTTATGAGAAAACTATGAAAGCTTAAAGAGTAATATTTTGTTATATTTTGATTATTGAGAAAATTTGGAAGTGAAATTTTCAAGCTTGTATGGGAGATTATTCAAGGTGTTAGAAAGCTAGGTTTTTTTTTTTTTGCACATCCAGGAGGTAAGTAACCTTGGATATCCACACTTTTCCTATATTAACATGATTAGAAAATAGTTAAAGTAAGGAAGGAATATGAAATTAAATTGTAGATATATGTGTGTAAACTTTAAGGAAATTAAGTGGTAAAGAGATTATGGTATTGTTAGCCTTGGTTATAAGGTGCCACAATTACTTAATAATGTGTTGAGAACTTGGCTTCTATGGAACGAATATTAAAACGCCAACTGAAATGGAATAACTAAAAATCAAAGTAATATGATATTAATGGGCTATGAAAGGATCTCGGGTGTCTGAATATATTTTACTAGGATTACAAAAGGGATATAAAAATTAAATATGATAATAAGTTGCTTTTCAGTGTGGGAAATGAATAATTATAACACTTGTCACTCGTCCCAAGGTACGATGCGATTGGGAGGTGTTATTAGAGTACTTTCCAAACCATAGTCAAAATTTTCTTTTAATAAAATACAATTTGGCAGCCTTAAAAATATTCTTTAAAACAATTCACAACATTCAAGAAAGAGTAATATACAAATTAGAAATTATTTTGGGTTATTGAATACATGTTAGAACCCATTTAGTTCATAAAAAAAAGTGTTTGAAGCAGAGTTTTACTAAACTTGAAACTTTCAAAACATTTTCATAAAATTATTGATCCTATTTTTCATCAAATAAAAGACTTTAGAGATAATTTAAAATTGTTTTGAAGATGCTCGAGGAAGTTCGGAGGTGCTTGGGACGCAAAATGGACCTTGAAAAGTCAAAACGACTCAAAACAATGCATTTTTTTGAGTCTAGGGCACTTGTTGCTGTGGAAGTACCTAGATGTACTGATACAAGTGCTCCAGTAGCACATTGAGGCATTCTGCCTTACTTGTGTCGATACCCTTGAGCACAAGTTCTAAAAAAGGCACAGACTCTAGAGCCAAACACTGAAAATCCTCCAAATGAGTTATTTATAAAACATGCTTCGAGATTAACAAATTTTCACTTAAAACTAAACATATAACATAGTCAGATGGAATGAAAACTTGTGAAACATGCGTGATTTTTGCAAGCATTTTGAAATTGGCTCCATTAACATAGTCATAATGTTTATAAACTCTTCAAAACTAATTTCCAAGTAAGGTCAAACAAGATCACTGATGCCACCATTTTAAAACCATATCAAATTGGCTCAAAGCCATCTAAATCATGTTTAAAAGTGGAAATCATTAAAACAACCATTAGATATTATGGTAGTATAAAAGAAATATGCATGCCTTCTTTAAAGACCTTTCTAGTACATGCCACTAAGAATGTTTGTACAAATATAATGGTTTATACCTTTCGAAAATGGCAATGGTGAATGCTTGTGATCCTAAGGTGCTCTAAGCCTTGAATATAGAAATCCTATGCGAAAAGACAATAATGCGTTAAACATAAAACTTAGTAAGATAATATGGAAATACCTTATATACTTACCTTTAAAATCGTGGTTCAGACTAAGTACAAGGTTTTATAATAACTACATAATAGTATAGGAAAACAGAGAGCAATTTAGTACTATAAAGAGCACATGTAAATATTTGCATCAAAAAATTCAAGAATCAACATTTAACATGTCTAAAGCAATTTATTCTCAAAATCAAAATTAGTTAGCTTCTACCCTTAGTATGCCTAGAAAATAAAGAAGGGGTACTAGAGACAAGTTATCTAGAACTAAAATATCATGAGTGCTATAGCATAGGTGTCTAAAGACATTATAAAGATCGCACCATAGTGCCAGGAATATGAGCACCAAAGTTCTAGTTACAAGAGTACCAAAGTAAAAAACTAGAATCCTCTATTAACTTGTCAATCGTATCCTAACTATTTATCTAAGCTACTAGGGTCTTGTTTCATTTCTTTCAGAATATCAATATTTCATTAACTAGATTAAATCACAATTTAGAAGCAGAAGTCGTGGCATTAGCCACTAGATCATAAAATTAGTAGTTTCATTAATAGTAGTAAATCACTGCATTATAATTTTGAAAACTTTCATTTACATCTCCATAAGGATACTTCAAACGAAAATCATATACCACATAGTTTCCATGCCATTAACAAATTTTAACATTTTTTTGATATAAAAAAAACTTTAGCAAATAGGTTAGAAAACATGTTTTAACAACTTTTCAAATATCAATATTCAATAGCATATTTATTATAAGGCCATTAAATCAATTTTTGATGATTTCCAATATAGTCGAAATTTTTCATACAAGTCCAAAACCACATTACATACATTTTTGACATTAATAAACAATAACATACTCAAAACAATATCAATAAAAATCATGTAATAATATGGTAATTATAAATAAGTGGTTTCCAAAATATCTTACCATATAAAAAATGATGGAAAATCTTCCATTCTAGCTCAATCCACTATTTTCCCTTTCTCCTAGTTTATTTCCATTGCTTCCTCTTCAATTTGTTACATAAATAACATAAACATCAAATATCCATTAATATGGCTCAACAATCCCAAAAGTTGAAATAAATGTGAGATTTTGCATTAGTGTGATGATAACTTAAAAAATCTTACCTTAAACAACCCCCTTCTTACACCTACTAAACATTTTCACTCTAGCTTCAACTTCACTCACCAAAGCTCCAAAAACTCTAGGTTGAGAATGATGAAATTTATGGTGGAATAGAGCTTAAGAGTTTCTTTACATAAGATTTTAACAAAATCTTAAGGTAGGTATTGGAAAATTTAAAAGAAAAATAGAGAAAATGGTAACGAAGAGAAGAGGAAGAAGTTGAACAACCATAAGGGCTGTTGGCTGGATGAGAAAGAAAGAAAGAAAATATATGATGACTGATTATAAAAGCTCGTTTTCAGTAGTGTCGAAAATAGTGGTTTCGGGACAACAATTTTGAAAAGTGAGTTATTATTTTAATATTTGTTTAATGTCTACAGGTTTATATTAAGGTCTATTAAAATTTTGTTAAGAAATTTTAAAATTTAAAAGGTTAATTAGGTAAAAAAGACTAAATCGTAAAAAGTGAAAGTTGAGTTCCATTAGTTAAAGGGGTCAAATGGCTATGAAATTTTAAACTAATGGACTAAGATAGTAATGATACCATTTAAAGAGCTAGTGGATGTACATGGACAAAGTTTTATTGAAATTTTTTATTATTATTAAGGGTAAAATGGTAAATTAGTAAATAAAATTATAATAAACTAAGAAAATGATATCATCTTCCCCATTTCTTTTTTGCTTTGGCCGAATACACCATTAAAGAGGGGGAGAGCTTCGGGTTTGAATTATTCATTACATTGTATGATTTAGTGCCCCATTTTTATTGATTTTTATGTTTTTGAGTTTGTTTTAGCTTAATCTAGCTAGCCCGGGGGTTAGTTTGCAAAATTGTTAAAGATTGAGGGACATGTCATGGCTATTTTTGAATGAGTTTTGAAGTTGTTTGATAAATTACTAATCTTGGTTTTCAAATAAACATGTTTTATTAAGTGATTTTTGATGAATTTTAAAATAAAGATTAAATTGTTAAAAGTATAAATCCATGGGTTTTGTTGTGAAATGTTGGTAATAGTGGGTTGTTTGAAGGTCCTTTGTAACATTGGTTAAATTGGATTTTGGTTAAAATTAGTTATATTCAAGTTATGAATTTAAGAACTAAAGTGTGAAAAGCTAAAAATGTTAGGGGTAATTTTATAATTTTAAATAAATATGAATTATGGATTAAATTGAATACTAGAAGTACTTAATTGAATGAAATTATTTATTTAGATCAAGATAAACCACAATCAGACTTAAATCGAGGAAAAGCTAAAGCTTCGGATTAGTGTTCGACTCTACTTCTACGACCCTAGTTATCGAGGTAAGTTCGTATGAACTATGATCTTTTTAAAGTTAATTAAATTAACTATTTGCTATGTTGTTTTAATATAAATGAAATTGAATATAAATGTATTAATGTTATGAATAATTGACGGATAGCGAATCGCGTTTGAACCTTAAGAATTCTTAGGATACAAATGACATGTTAGTAGGGATTTCATGTTTTAGGTGCTAGTCTTGAATGTCCTACCAATGGTTGAGGTCCTGCATTTGTTGTGGATTCTCCACAGCTCTTGTGAGTAGCATCGTGTAGCTAACATTCTGACCCACAGCTCGTGTGAGTAGACCTATTTCACGGCTAGTGTGAGCATTAATGTAAAGGAAATGTTATAGTTATATGGAAAGACACACTATGTGTGAGTATTCCCGAGTATCCGATGCAATTCTAGATGGTTCAATGGGTAAGAAAAGGAAATGAAAAGGTAAGAATGCAAATGGAATGAAACATTATCTTATGAAAACTTTGATGAATTAAATGATGTCTTTATATATGGAAATCTACTTATTTTATGGTTGAATTCATTTGTATCATGGACAAGTGTACTAACTTGTGAGTTTAATGATGTTGTATAGGCTTATACTAAGCTTATATTTTATTCTTAATATATGATTTGTATTAATGAAATGGTAAGTTATGTTTAAGTTTATATGAGCTTACTAAGTACTTGTTGCTTACGTAGTTACTTTCCTTTTCTTTTATAGATTATCAGAAGCTCGATCGGTTGGAAGCTCATCAGAGACCTATCACACTATGCAACAACCATTTCGGTAGTTTTTGAGTATTTTGGCTAAGGTTAGTAATGGTATGTATAGGATCTTTTGTAATGGTAGTTTATGAATGTGTTAATGGTGATTTGGTATGTATATGCTTTGAAATTTATTTTTTGTTTGATGAACCTTAATACCTTGCTAAGTTATGTCATTTTGATCACTTTTATGTGCTTGTGTATAAGGTCCTTGTTGGTATGTTTGTGGTGATATGTAAATGGTCATATGTGATGTTATTTGGTATTTAAGGGACTAGGTTGGTATGCTTGGAATATGGCAATATTAACTTGTTTTGGTAAATGATGTTCTAATACAATTGTGGTGCCTTTGAATGACACATTGGTTAGATGAATTAGGGTGTTTGAAATGACATGTTTATGTGGGTTTGAATGATGTTTAATCCCTTGAATGTGTTCCCAAATGGTATGAATGGTTAGGTATGAATTGAATTTGAAATGACTTGATTTTTGGTCAATTTTGGGATCACACGGCTTGGGATACGGGTTGTCACACAACATGTGTCATTTGTAAATATCTATTGTTTTAAGTCAGTGAGTTACACGGCCCGTCACACAGTCGTGTATGGCAACTTAGAAAGTTACACGGCCTGGCACACAACTTGTGACATGGCCGAGTGACCCTACTCAGTAAGTTACATGGGTGAGGACACAGGTAAAGACACGACTGTGTGTCCCTTTGTTTGAATGTTACATGACCTGGACTATGTCACACGGCCTGGCCACAAGGTCGTGTGACCCCTATTTTCCAATTTTTGTAACTTTTTCTTAAAATTTTTGTTTTAATTCAAATTAGTCCCGAATCACTTCTAAGCTATTTGTAGGGCTTCAAAGGCTCGATTTAATAATATGTTTAATTTATTTAATGTTATGATGTTAAATGTTTTCCAATTATATTGTAATGCTCTATAACCCTAATCCAACGATGAAAATGGGTTAGAGGTGTTACATTTAGTGGTATCAAAGCTACGGTTTAGTGTTTTCTCAGACTGAACATAGCATATATGGAGTTTAGAAATACATGCCATTATATAATCTGTGATAGTATGATATCTCCTGACTCAAACTGAACTATGTTTTTGTATAGATAAAAGATATCATCCAATTGAGCCGATTTCGATGAGTTTGAGAGTAATGCGCAAGCCTCCGTACACGGAGCAGCTAACAGCGGGCCTGTAGCTGAGGGGCGAGAAAGTGAGGTGAAAGAAGCCTTCTTCGAAATGATGTCAGAATGGTTCTCTGAGTTTGTTAGACGGAACCCGATGGCTTAACAACCTCCACCCCCCTCATACCCCAACCTATCCTCATCATTCCTTAAGGTTTGGAACAAGTATGTGTAAGTAAGCCTCCGGTTGATAAAATACGTAAGTATGGGGCTAAAGAGTTTCACGGTACAGCTGAAGGCGATCTTGAAAAAGCTGAGTTTTGGTTAGAAAATACTGTGAGGGGTTTTGATGAATTGTCTTATACTCTTGTCGAATGTTTAAAATGTGCAGTATCTTTATTGAAAGATTTAGAGTATCAGTGGTGGAATACCTTTATTGCGGTGGTACCTAAGGATCATATAAATTGGGATTTCTTTCAGACAGAATTCAGAAAGAAATATGTTAGTCAGCGGTTTCTCGACAAGAAGCGTAAAGAATTTCTCGAGTTAAAATAGAGCCTTATGACTGTAGCCAAGTATGAAAGAAAATTTGTGTGAGTCAACAAGTATGTTAGGTAATGTATACCATCTGAGGATGCTATGTGTACCCGGTTTGAAGACGGTCTAAATGAAGATATCAAACTGTTAGTTGGAATTCTGGAGTTGAAAAAATTAGTGGTTTTGGTGGATCAAACACATAAAGTCGAAGAACTCAGTAAAGCTAAAAGAAAGGCAGATTTCGAGGCTCGTGACACTGGTAAATAACCTATGGAAAAGTCATTTTCATCTCCATCGAAGAAATCAAAGGAATTTCATAGTTGTACATTAGCTTTAGTGGGATTCTCAGGAAAAGATAAAGGGAAGAAACATTCAAGTTCGAGACCTCAGGCTATTTCTATAGCGAGTGTGGGTAGTGCCCGAAATAATAGACCTGAATGCCAATAATGTAATAGATGACATTTTCGAGAAAAGATAAAGGATCTTGCTTTAAATGTGGTTCTTATGATAATTTCCTTAGAGGCTGTCCTGAAAGATCTAATAGAGAGAAAGCTCATAAAACTCATCGGAGTAACACGCCTGCGAGAGGGAGATCATCCAGAAATAGTGAAAATACGGGTAATAGTCGAAGTGGAATGAAAGATTCTATTGTTAGATCTGAGGCTCAGGCACCAGCTAGGGCTTATGCGATTGAAGCTCGAGAGGATGCTTCAACACCTGATGTGATTACCGTACATTTTCTATCTTTGAAACTAATGTTAATGCTTTGATTGACCTAGGGTTAACGCACTTATATGTATGGACAACTTTAGTGTCGGAGAAGAAAATACCTTATGAGTCAACAAAATTTGTGATCAAATTAACAAATCCTTTAGGTAAGTATGTGTTAGTTGATAAAGTCTGTAAAAACTGTCGTTTGATTATTCGAGATTGCAAGTTTTCGACTGATTTGATTCTATTACCATTTGATGAATTTGATGTGATTCTGGGTATGGACTGGTTAACTCTGCATGATACTTTTGTAAATTTTCGAAGAAAGCAAATTGTGTTGAAATGTTAGAATGGTGAAATAATCCAGGTTGAATCTGAAAGATTTGATGCTACAACTAATGAAATTTCAGCTATATTGGCACAAAAATATGCCAAAAAGGGCTATGAGGAGTATCTAGCCTATATATTTGATTCCAGGGCTTCAGAATTGAAATTAGAGTTGGTTCCAACTATTTTTGAATTCTCAGATGTGTTCATAGTAGAGTTACGAGGGTTACCTCCAGTCAGAGAGGTTCATTTCACAATTGGTTTAGTACCAGGAACTTCTCCGATATCGATAGCTCCGTATAGAATGGTACCTACAGAATTGAAAGAGTTGAAAGCACAGTTGCAAGAGTTAATAGACCAAGGTTTTGTTCAACCTAGTTTTTCTCCCTAGGGTGCTCCTGTATTGTTTGTCAATAAAAGGACAGGTCAATGCGATTATGTATCGACTATCGACAGCTTAACAAAGTCACGATCAAGAACAAGTATCCTTTGCCAGGTATTGATGATTTGTTTAATCAGTTGAAAGGTGCGATATTATTTTCAAAGATTGATCTCCATTCTGGAGATTACCAGTTACTGGTTAAAGATTCGGACGTGCTGAAAACTACTTTTAGAACCAAGTACGGACATTATGAATTCTTAGTTATGCCTTTTGGTTTGACTAATGCACCTGTTGTGTTTATGGATTTGATGAACATATATCGTATCTAGACAGATTTGTAGTTGTGCTCATTGATGACATTTTGATTTATTCCCGAGATGAAATTGAGCATGCCCAGCATTTGAGAATAATTGTATAGATTTTGTGCGATAACCAATTGTTTGCTAAATTTACCAAGTGTGAGTTCTGGCTCCGAGAATTGGTTAGGTATGATTTGGACTTGAAATGACTTGATTTTAGGTTAATTTTTTTGATCACACAGCCTGGGACACGGGCTGCCACACAGCGTGTGTCATTTCTAAAATTCTATTATTTTAAGCCAATGAGTTACCCGGCCTAACACATCCTGACACACGGTCATGTGTGGCAACTCAGAAAGTCACACGGCCTGCGACACGGTCGTGTAACCCTACTCAGTGAGTTACACGGGTGAGGACACGGGCTGAGACATGGTTGTTTGTCCCTTTGTTCGAATGTTACACGGCCTGGGCTATGTCACATGGCTATGTGACCTCTGTTTTCCAACTTTTACAAGTTTTTCTTAAAATTTCTGTTTTGTTCCAAATTAGTCCCAAATCGATTCTAAGCTATTTGTAGGCCTTTGAAGGCTCGATTTAAGGACAAAACATATATGATTGATTGGTTTATAATATGTTTAATTTATTTAATGTTATGATGTTAAATTTTTTTGATTGTATGGTAATGCTCCGTAACCCTAATTCGACGATGAATTAGAGTTAGGGGCGTTACACTAATGGGTGTTCAACCATGTAAAAATATCCACAAATGGGTATCTACTATTCAAGTCCAATTTATGTCAATTCGAATCTCATTTCCTTAATACGAGGTTCCAATGATCCAAAATAATTTTGGGTATCAAATACTATATTTAAAAATTATTTTCAATATAAAAGCCTAAAAAATTAACAAAATTACCCTTTTATGACTAAATTAACATTTTACCCCTATTTCCCCCTGTTTAGCGATTTCTTCTCAAAATTTGATACTGAGACCAAGTCAAGTCCATAATTCATCACAAAACTTATTATAACTCTATGAGTAATGAAAATTCACATTGGCCTTTTTCCCGTCAAAATGGGAAAATTATTATTTAGTCTCTATACTATTCAATTTTTTTTCAATTCAATCCCAAAAGTGGTTGTCATCATGCCAAATCACATTCCAATCCATTTCATTCCAAATAATTCATAATAGTTATATTTTCCATTTTCAAATAATTTGCATATTAGTCCTCATACTTTTCAAAATTTATAATTTAGTCCTTTTTGTCACATTTTCTCATTTTCAATTCTTTTCATATGTTCTCATCTCTAATATCAAATTCCTTTCATAAAACTTCTTAATCAAGTCATTCCATAAACTTTGTCATAATTTTCTTGATATTCGAGCTGAGAATTATGCCATATGTCATATCATAATTTTCAAGGCGTTAGAATAATAAACTTAATTTATGATAGATTTTACTTGTAAGTTATAAGTGATTTGGAATATGTTTAATTTACTTAAGATATGGAATGAGGAAAGTACTATGGGGTTATTGAACTAAAATCTTAATGGTAAGATGCTTTTATGCCTATAAGTCAAAAAAGATATTCTAATGTGGAAAATGTTAAAAGATTTATGTGTGGAAAGAATATGTTCTTAACAACAAGGTTAAACTATGAGCCATAAGTCATAAAATTGAGATTAAATTTTATGACTCTACATGCCCTTAATAGAGAATTGAACAAAGGAATATAAGACTTGCATAATGTACCAAAGGCCATAATTGGAACTCACATGTGAATATGTTAGTAGGATAAAGCCAAAAAAGGTAATAAACTTTAGACTAAGCAATAATGTTATCCTTGATGAGAGTCTCGAATATGAAATACCAAGGTGAATGACTAATATGTTATAAAGGGGTAAGTTAAGCCTTAAAGATTTGGCAGTATGGAATGTATTTATTTGAATTCTTAAAATGTGATATGAGTTAAAATGTAATAGACACAACTAAACGAGGCTCAACACTAATAATGACATAGGATAAGTAGGTTTATCCATTGATACTTACTAAGCACATCGAGATCACATGTTAGTTGTTTCAACATGTAGGTACCATATTCGTTAATATGTTATGGTTTCAACTTGGGAGCTTCACATCACCCTTCATTACAAGTTGTTATGTATTTGTGATATTTGTTATGGTATGATAACTTTGGCATGTACATAATGGCTTAGTTCGGAATTGTATTTGTAAAATTTGATTCGTAACTTGAATCTCAGTTTTTTTCTTAAGGTAGCTTTACTATGCTATTCATCCCAAATGCGTAAATGCCTTGTATTTTTAGTTTAAATTAGTTTAGAAATTGCCTTATAATTATTTGAAACCCATTTATATGTTATGGTAATATTTAGAGATGTTTTAGAGTGTTTTTGAACCAATTTTCAAAGCTAGGGGTCTTAGTATCTCTATATGACCTAAGTGGTAATGCAACAAGTCTAATAGAAAGCAACTTGCTATAGTTCTTGTTGAAAAAACCCTAGTTTGAAAACAATTTTCTTGCATAGATAAAAATTAAAAATTTGAAACTAACAGGATTTGATATATTTATAGTAATAAACCTTAACTTAATTCGTACATGTGTTGTTGGCATAGCGGACATTGGTTGTTCCTAGCTTTTAACCAAACGATCTTTCCCACTATTCTCATACCACGAACTGCTTCGAGTGTGGGCTTGAACCAATTGAATCGAAACACAAAACTCAAAAAGGTTTTCTCTCCTTTTCGGGTGAAAACTAAAATTCTCTCATCCTAATAAAAATAGGTAGAATTGTTATTCTTGAAAAATATATGTAATAGTTGAGAATAAATTCTCTCTATTTTTTGGCAGAATAACAATCTGTCCAAGTTGTGTTAATATCACTACCAGTGCCATCTATTTATAGGAAGAGAAGGCAGAACCTTTATTGAGTTGTAATGGTTTATTTCAAATAGAAAAACAATATCCTACTTAGAACAGGACTAGGGTGGACGGCACACCCTAGTATTCCTACTAGGGTTGCCTGTAACACCCCTAACCCATCTCCATCGTCTGATTAGGGTTATGCAACATTTCTGTACAAATGAGAATATTTAACGTAAAATAGAAATAGTCATGCAATTTAATTGATAACATTTAATAACAAGATTTAAAAATACATAAATTTACAGTTACAGGCCTTAAATCGAGCTTACAGGGCCCTAAAAACAGTGGGTGAACATTCAGGGATCATATTGAATTAAAACACAAAAGTTTGGAAAAATAATTTGAAAATGGGGGTCACACGACTGTGTGAACATTCAAAATTTGTGTAACACGCCAAACTCGACCTAGACATTATGGCCGTTTCCAGATATGTCACAAAGAAGTGTTTTTGAAAACTGAGTCGTTCGATAAATCATTCAAATTTTGTAACTCTTATTCATTGATAACCATTATCAAAAGCATTTATTTAATTAATTTATTTTTCAAAATATAAATTACAGCAGAAGTCATAAAAATGTTATATTTGGAAATCCCGTTCATATTTTCAAAAAACCTTTAGTTTAGTAAAAGTCATGTTTTTAGCTAATCGTCTCAGATATAGTGTTAAATCAAAAACCCAAATCCAAAATAAAACCAACAGTCCAAAGATTCCATTAATTACAAAACTCCCAGAAATAATTCTTAATTAAATAAAAATCCAAATCTTAAACAGTTACGAACTTGTGGTCACCGTGAGGCTCGTCACACCGATCCGCCTAAGTCCGTGGATTACCTGAACAGAACAGATAAACATATGTGAGTTTTCGTAAACTCAGTGTGTAACTCAATAGAATTAGACATGCTATTCATACAAATATCACATACATAGTCAGATTCAGATTCGGACTTAAGTCCATTATAGATACAGATAACATAACCAGATATGTAGAACAAATATATAGAATCGTACCCCCATCCTCTACACACCAACTCCGACCATTCCATCACACCATGTGGGGTTAAAAACACCCACCCATCCCTACACACCATATCATGCCATTACGACACATATCAGATAATGTGCAACCAAGCTGCCAGAATAGAGGCGATGGTCACCATACAGAACACTTCCTCCACATATACAAAACCCACCCTATCCACAGATATAGAAATAACAGATACAGTAATATCATGCATAACATGCTCTTATACAGATGTCATATATATACTTAACAGAATAGTCACACATGTATAACAATGTCCTACTCGGAGTAGAATATCGAAATATCAGATCACATAATTTTAAGGTTTGGTTAGCCTTTACCGACCCTACAGTAGGCCTATAGTCGATTGGATGACCCATGCGACCCTAGGGAGAATTTTAGAATTATGCGCCCATACAACCTAGCCCAAAACCCACATGCCTAACTTGGCCTAGCTTGTATGGCCTACACGACCACACCCACACTATCGCTCGGCCGTGTCTTATGTTCGGCCGCACCTTCATCAGACACACGGTCCTGTGTCACACACGGCCAGGCACACGCTTGTGTGAGGTCGACAATGTGGTTTTTGGGCTTTCATTAAGACTCAATTTTCTGCGTTTTGGGAACACACCTGGTTTAGTTTGATGCGGAAACCAACCCCGAGACCCACGAAACCACCTTCGAATAGAAATCACTAATATGAACTAAGCTGTTGTAGTGAATTCCATAGCTTCACGGTCTTCTCCAAGAGGAATGATGCACAACTGCAACACCAAGCCCCAATGATTAAAATGAATGATCGGTTGAACAGAATGAAAAGAAAGCAAAACAAAAAGTGGCAGGGAAGAAGGAAGCAGAAACGTAAAAAAGGTAGTAAATTTTTGGGAAAGAAAAAAAAAGATCCCCACTTGATCACAATCCCACTACATCCACTAACAACCCCACCAACTCAGACTTTCAAGATCACTCAAACTCTTTAAGCCAACTGAAACAAAAAAATTAATCATCCACACTCACACAAGGACTCGAAAGCAGGACCTCCAAGACAATAACTCCTTACCATTCGAACCAACAAGCTCATTCTGATATGGATTATCAAATAATTTTATATAAGCCCACTCAACAAGGGTAAGACTTGGATCTAAAATACCAAAATTTCCAAAAGTGGGACTTGAAACCAAGACCTCATGCACACACCTAGAACATTTAGCCACTGAAACAGATACATATTTGTGTCAGACATTTACAGAATCCGAAATAAATTAAGCGGGACGTTACAATCTAGACACACGGCTGTGTTTTAGCCCATGTGTCAGCCCATGTGTGTATTTGAAATAAGGTCACATAGTCATGTCAGATGTCGTGTGCCAGACCGTGTATAACAGTGTGTGTATTCAAATTTGGTCACACAGCCGTGTCGTAGGCCATGTGCCAGACCGTGTATAACTTGCACCTAAAACAATAATGAAACACGACAGTGTAGGGTGGCCACGTGTGGCACACAGCGATCTTTGCTTTCTTCACCAATGCTGCGAAATCCCGCTCCCTTTAGGGAGCAATCAGTACTTGAAGATTGTCTCTGAGGCCATCTTCGAACCAAACACAATGTTCATAATCTGTTGCCACTATTCCTTTAGCATACCGACTGAGTCGTAAGAACTCCGCCTTGTATTCTGCCATAGATCTGTCTCTCTGAGTCAAATTCAAGAATTCCCTCCTCCGGGCATCCACATAGTTTGTGCCCACCTACTTCCCTTGGAATGTGGACTTAAAGAACTCCCAAGTGACCTGGTCAAGCTGAATGCCCTTTTTCACGATAAGCCACCACTGGTAGGCTTCCTCTCGCAGCATCGAGACCACACCTTTCAGTTTTTGTTCCGAAGTGCAATCCAAGTCATCCATTATCCTTTCGGTGGCCTCCAACCAATATTCGGCCACATTAGGGGCCACTCTCGCGTTATCCTTGAAAATCTCTGCTCTATTTGATCAAAGTTGCTCCGAAATTGACCCACGGCTTCCACTGCTATTGCTAGGCCCAGCGACCCTTTCCAGAATTCTTAGCATTGCTTGGGACAATGCGTCATCCCCAGCTGCCCGATCATACGACCCTGTCTAGAGTACCGGTGAAGCTAGAGCCTCTCTCGCTTCAACATTGGGTATATGACCTGATGTTGAAGATCCAACCCTAGTACTTCCACGGCCTCTGTCGCGGCCTTTTGAACCTCTTCTAGTGCTCATTATCGCCTTGTGTATTATCTGAATTAGAAATTTTATGAATTTAGCTCATAGTTTCAATAATTAAGCAGATGTTTTATGGA
>CM025145.1:11601351-11612187 GCA_013467495.1 Gossypium gossypioides | reverse complement strand
CCTTGGCCCATTACAGTATCAATACTCAGTACAGTAACAGATATGCAGTATCAAATCCTACCCAGCCAGGCTCTACACTCTAACTCCGTCCAACCCTACACTCCATGTGGGGATATAATCAACCCACCCATCCCTACACTCCAAAAAGCACTGAATGCGGCACTAGACAGTAGTTTCCAGTTGAGCTGCCAGTAATTTAAGCTCGAGGCCTTTCAGTACACTTCTTCTGAACAATAGAACCCCACCCCAACGCAATGCAATATACAGATATGACATGCTAAAACATAATATCATGCATAAAATCAGGGCATACAGTATCAAACCAGTGGGACATCATCATGCTTAATAACATGCATAATCGTACAGTTATACAGTCATTTCAATCAATTAGGGGTCTAGGTAAGCTTACCGACCCTACAGTAGGTCCACAGTCGACTCGAGGGACCCGTGCAACCTTAGTAGTCAAACAGTGAAAATGGGCCCACGGCCTAAAATGGCCTTGGCCGTGTGGATCTCACGGCCTGGCCCAATATTCCCACACGCCCGTGTGGTTCACCCGCATAGGGCCTACACGCCCGTGTGGCCCACACAGCCCAATTCAGCCCAACACATGAATCACACGCCCATGTTCGATCACATAGCCTACCACACGGGCGGCCGCACGCTCGTGTGGCGTCGACAATCACATTTTTCAGCTTTTTGTCGATTTCTATTTTTAGAGTTATGTTTACACACCTGGTTCATTTGTCACTTAAAAGCACTTCTGAGGTCACCAGCACCTTCAAAACCTAGCAACCCCCGACTACAGATTCGAACGAGATAGGTCACCACTCTCACAATTCACTACCAACAATTCTTCGATCGAACACCAGTGGATTTACAATTCAATGGCACTGAGAAGAGTTCCGCGGCCTCTTACTGGCCTCCGTCAATGCTCAAAGATTCAGTAGAACAAGTTGTGGCCACTAGACGAAGGATAGAAAACAAAAGAAATCAGCAGTAGAAGAAAAAGAGGGAAACGCCATAACCCAAAAGAAAAAGAAGGAAAAACGGCAGAAAGGGAATCAACAGAAAGCGTCAGAAATATTTGGGAAGTTGAGCAGAAGCCGAAATTGCAAAAAGGAAAAATAAGAGGAAATGGAATCTAGCAGAAGTTTCGGCAGAGGGGGAAGGGAATAAACGACAACATTAGAATTTAGAGAAAAGAAGAGAAACGGCAAGGGTGAGGGGAAAAAAATTCAGTAATGTGGAAACAAAACATCAAAGAACAAATTGTCAGAAAATGAAAAATTGAGGGGAGAGCCGAACTTGCAACCATAATTTGGATGTTCTCAAACTCCTCACTCCTTAATTTTCTCACTATATCCCTTAATCCCCTCCCCAAAAATGTCCACTCCTCTCTCAACCACCTAATTCAAATTCTACTCAAACACTTTAGTATTTCGACTAAACTAGAACACCCACACGGCACAAGTAGCAAAATAAAACACTCCCTTACACACACCAGGACTCGAACTCAAGACCACCAACACTTTGCCACTCCACTTAACCACCAGACCTGCAGGCCCATTCTGTCTTATTTTACCAACATTTATTTATAAGCCTACTGATTAGAGATAAGGGTTTATTCATTTACAAACAAAAAAATTTGCCCAAGGTAAGGCTTGAACTCAAGACCTCTCAGACACTCCCAAAACACTTAACCACTGAAGCAGATACACAGTTATGTCATAAATACACAAAAACAAATATACAAATTTTGAGGCGTTACACAAGTGCGTGTTCTAACCCTATTAATTTATACTTAATTTACATACAATTCATAATCAAATAAATAGAAAAATAACATAATTTCCAAACATATAAACTTATTCAGTAATTTTATGGACTTACCTCGATAAAAATAGTTGGAAAAGTGTGGCCAATGACTAATCCGACACTTTAGCTTTACTTTGGTTTAGATCTATTTCTTGATCTAAAAAATAATTTCCATTCAATTAAATAATTCAAATATCTTAATATCATTAATTCTAGCTTATAACCCACTTTAATATGAAATTACAAAATTACCCCTAACATTATAACTTTTGTGCAATTTAGTCCCTAAACCTGAAACTTGCAAATTTACCAATTTTAAAGAGAAATCCTACTAGCTGAATTTACTAGGGGTTCAATTACAACTCATATTTTCCACCATTTCACATTATTTTCATTGAATTTTCCTATTTTCACAAATGGGTCTTTAAACACAAAATCATTAAAATTTACTTAACAAAACATTTATGTTTAACTACTACCCTTAATAATTTATCAATTAAATTCACAAACACTTCACACTCATTCATGACAAGTCCCTAGACTTTTAAAAACTTTACAAATTGACCCTCGGGCTAGCTAGATTAAGTTAATACGAGCTTAAAAACATAAAAATTACTAAAAACGGAACAAAATACCATACCATGCAATAGACTCAAGCTTGGCCAAACCTTATGAATGTAAAAAAGGTGTTTCTTCTTCTCATTTTTGATGGTAAGGGAGAAAAAAGATGATAACCAATGTTTGTTTCTAATTGCTTATGTTATAATTTCAATTAAATTACCAATTTGCCATTAAACAACCATAAAATATAATTAAAATATTTGTAATAACGGACCACTACACATCCAAGGGTCAAATTACCCATTAAATCCTTCCACTACTATATCTTTATTAAATTAACACCTTTAACTTATAGTAACTTACTTTTGTAGCTTTTACAATTTAATCCTTTTTAATTAATTAACTATTTAAACTTTAAAATTTCATAACCAAATTTTAATATGACCCTAATAACACTCCATAAATATTAAATATTTACGGGCTCGGTTTATAGAAATAAGGTCTCGATACCTCATTTTCTGAAATCACTTGACTTTGGAAACAAACACTTATACTTAAATATTAATTCATTTACTTAAAATTCATCAAATAAGAATTCAATTTAAAACTATAATTCACTCGTTTAATTTAAATACTAATTATCACAGACTTACTTGTCAGATTTGTGGTCCAAAATCACTATTTTCGACACCATTGAAAACGGGTTATTACATTGTCGCCCCCTTCATGTCCATGAGGGGTTTTTGGGCCTCTCTCACATCGAGTCCAATTACAAGTACTTCCGAAGCCTTTTTAACCCAGTACTCTAAAATGTGATCCAACCCGATTCAATTTTTTCTATTTCCTAAAAAAAACTTTAATATTTATATATAAAATAATTTTCTCATCCCTATTTTACTCCTAGCAAATTTTGGACAATTTTACCCCTGGTAAAATTTTGACGATTTTGCCCTTGGTAAAATTTTGAGAAAATATGTTCAATATTTCAGAACTTAACATGTTCACTATGACCGAATTATTTATTTTCATTTTAGGGCTTCAAAACAATTCAAACATATAAACTCATTCTTCTCATCATTTTTTAAATAATCCATATATGATTGTAAATGGATCATTTCAATTTCCATTTTTGGAAACCTACATTCATTTCGAAATGATTAAATTTATTCATTTTAGAAAAAACCATAATCATTCCTGAATGTTTCCCGTTTCTCTTTTCCTCTTTATTTTGTTCATTTCTATTCAAAGACGCAACTCATTTCTGGTTTCAATGAGCTAACGGAGGGACCGAATGGACATATGTAGTTGAGGCTCAAATGATTTAATTAAGTTTCGACTTTTTGCCTATTAATTCTAAACTCATTTAGTCACGAAGTCATTCCACTATAGTATCGTCACTAAGCTCTCCCCAACGACATAACATTACGAAAGAAACTACTCAATGCTCGTTCAATGACCTTGTCATAAGTGTGTTACCATCATAGTATACCATTGATGCCTTTGGGATAATATTCATTCTCCCAATATGATCTTATTTTATCTCATGGTAATCATTACATCTTCCTTCATGAAATGTCAATCATAATCAAATAGTGATTAAGTCATCCATCACGAAGATAGACAACTCGTGGCCACGTTTACTTTTCATCAACCATGAAATTTCAATGGGAGGATATCATTTACCCATGTTTTAGGTTATGAATTCCACTATTGTGAATGGAGATATTTACTATAGAAGTCATACACCCAACGCACTAGCTTTCGTTTCCTTATCTATTTGAACTCAGGCATTTACTTACATCAAAGTGTATGAGTCACGCATCTATAGTATGTCATGCACTCAGGATTTAGGTATGCCACAGTATGAACGTCACAAGTGAATAAATCCATAAATGGATTCAAGATCTATTCTGCTTGGGTCCTATCCGATGTACTGTCAGTCCAGTTAGTCACATCTATATCTCTATCTTATAGGAGTCATTTGCTCCGATGCCCAAGACAAGGCATCTCCCTAATTGGACATGATAGACAACATATTAGTCTTTTAATCGGCTTGCTTATTTTCGATTAGAATAATGACATGTTTAGTTTCATTTACTAATACAAGTTGTCTATCCATACTACGATCGGGCTATGTAATACCACTTAGTATTAGTAAAACATTTAGACAAACGATGAGCAACATTTGCACCCATTTTGCTTTGCATGCAAAAACCATGTGAGGAAAATTATACAATGTATATTAAAGTATTCAATGAATTTATTTTGTTAACCAATCTATTCAAAAAAATTAGAAGTTACAAATGAATATACTACACCCAGGGCACCAGATCCAACAGTCTTTCACTTGCCCTAGTGAAGTAGATGAGCCATATTTTGCATTCCCATGCTCTCCGCGTGTTTTTGAACACTCTTAACTAGTATAGACATGGTAAAAAGGTCTGCACGGTTGTCCTCAAATGTGACCTTGATTACATCCACGATTTCATCTTTAATTGCCTCCCTTTTGCTATGATATTTTCAATCAAAATGTTTTGTCCTCTTGTGGTTTCTCATCTCCTTGGTATTAGCTATTTTCGTACCGTAGTCACAATACAATGTGATAACTTTCTCCATACTAGGAATGACTTCAAGATCCATGAGGAACTTTACAAGCCATACTGCTTCTTTGGTATCCACATATTCGGCCTCCATAGTGGAGTCAGCAGTGCAAGTTCATTTTACACTTCTCCACATAATGGACCAATCGCCTAGGGCAAAAACATAGCCATACTTCAGTTTCCTCGAACCCCAAGAATCATTTTATCCGATAGGAGTAAGGTCTCCTCCAGAATAGACAAGCATATAATCTCTCGTTCTCTAAAATTACTTGAGTATATGCTTAAATGCTTGCCAGTACCTTGGTCCTGGATTCGCCTGAATCGACTTACCAACCCAACTACAAAACAAAAATCTAGGCATGTGCATACATAGCATACATGAGACTTCCTACTGTCGAAACATAAGGAACCTCCCCCATGTTCTCTCCTTCTTCCGTTATCTTAGCTCAGTCCTTTAAAGAGAGATGAAATCCCGATACAGAGAGTTGATTTCCCTTCTTCAAATTGGTCATTGCATAACACTCCAATATATTGTCTATGTATGAAGCCTGAGAGAGTGTTATCACTTTGTTCTTTTGATCCCTTAATATTTGAATCCTTAGAACAAAATTAGCCTCTTTGAAGTCCTTCATGCTAAACTATTGGGTTAACCACAGTTTAACCGATGACAATGTTCCTACATCATTCCCAATGAGTAGAATATCATTGATATTAGAAGGAGAAATACCATATTTCTATCCCCTAAATGTTTATAAACACAAGGTTCATATACGTTTTGCTCAAATTCAAAAGTCATGATTTCTTAATCAAATCTTTGATTCCATGAGCGGGACGCTTGCTTAAGTCCATATATGGATCTAAGCAATTTGCAAATTTTATGCTCGTTTCCATTAACTATATATTCGATGGGTTGCATCATGTAGATGTTTTCTTCAAGATAGTCGTTCAATAGCGCTGTCTTGATATCCATTTGCCAGATGTCATAATCTAGAGCCACCACAATGGATAGTAATATGCTGATTGACTTCAGCATGGTAACCGAAAAGATAGTTTCTTTGTAATCGATGCATTTTTTCTGAGTATAACATTTTGCTACAAGTTTAGCCTCATTTCCACTTTTCCATCCGCATTTCTTTTTCTCTTGTAGATCTACTTACACCCTATGGGTTTTATCTCTTCCGATAAGTCTACAAGTTTCCACACTAAGTTTGAATACATAGAGTCCATCTCAATTTTCATAGCTATTTCTCAAAACTTAGAATCAACACTCTACATCACTTCGTCATATGTGAGTGGGTCATCATCTTCCTGTTCGATAAACTCAGTGTTAAAAACACTTCTACCAGATTAGAAGAACTTAGGCCTACGAGAGACCCTCCCACTACGACGAGGCTCTCTATGTTACTGATCATTTGTAGGTCTACTACTAGGAGTTTGTTTTGGAACCATTTTCGTAGGTTTTGTATATTTCCCGAAAGCTCCTCGAGCACCTCTTTACTTCGAGGTTTGAAGTCATTTATGTAACTTTCTTCAAGAAAAGTAGCATGAATTGAGACTATAACAGTTTACTCTTTTGGGTTATAAAATAAACCAGCTTTGTTCCCTTTGGATATCCTACAAACATGCACAATTCTATTCGCGAGTCCAACTTCCTCGCATCTTTATCCAATATGTGGGTCGAGCATCCCCAAATCCTAAAATCATTAAGATCCAACTTCCTGTCATGCCATAATTCGTATGTGGTTTTTTATTCTTCCTTAGTTGGCACATCAATAAAAAATATAGCATGTTGTTTGCATAGTGTATCCCCGAAAAGAGATTGACAACTTCAAATAACTTAACATCAAATGTACCATGTCTAAAAATGTTTGATTTCTTCTCTCTGTCATTTCATTCTATTGTGGAGTGCTCGACGCAGTTAACTGGGATAGAATCTCATTCTCTATGAGGTACCCTAAGAACTTATTAGATAAATATTTCCCACATTGGTCAGACTGAAGTGCCTTTATGGGTAAACCTAGTTATTTCTCCACTTCCGCACAAAACTCTTTGAATTTAAAGGTTTCACTCTTGCGGTGCATCAGGTATACATACCCATATCTGGAATAGTCATCAATAAAAGTTGCATACTACCACCTCTTGCACTAACGCTCATGGGGCCACATATATTAGTGTGCACAAGTTCTAGGGGTTTTTTGACTCTCGCCTTTTTGCATTAAAAGATCGATTACTCATCTTACCTTTCAAGAAAGATTCACATTGAGGAAGATCAACTTCCTTAAGTGAACTTAATATGTCGTCTTGCACAAGTCTAGTGATTTTTTCTCGGTTAATATGACCAAGCCTCAAATGCCAAAAGTATGCCTCATTGGAGTGAGAAATTTAAAGTTTTTTTTAATATTTCAGTCTCAAGTAGTGTCTACATATTTGGTTTGATAAAATAAAGAATATTTGACATCCATCCATTACCGATAAGATTGCGATTTCTAAATATTTCAATTCCATTATTAAAAGTCATAGTAAAGCTATCTTTATATAAACATGCAACAGATATTAAGTTTCTGTTGAAACTTGGTACATAGAAAATGTCTTTTAAAATAATATTCCATAAATGATCAAAATAAAGATGTACATCTCCCACTACTTCAGCTGCCACACTTGTCTCGTTCCCAATTTGCAATGATAAGCTCTTATCTCTAAGATCTTTCGTTTCCTCAAGCCCCTACAGAGAAGCATAGACATGATTAATGGCTCTAGAATCATGACCCAGTGGTCTACTAAGTCTTCCACTAAACAAGCTTTTATGATCAAAAGTCTCACGCCTTTGCCTTTGGTAGCTAGGTATTCTTTCCACTCTTTACAATTTGCATTGAAGTGCCATTTCTTGCTGCAAAAGAAGCATTTTAACTTAGATAAGTCTTTTGGCTTTCTGGTTCTCTTCATTTCCATTTGTGGTGGCCTAGAGACCTTAGCCTTTCTTTTCTTAGTGTGCTTTCCCTTCCCTTTTGAGGAAGAAGCGATGACTATATTTTCTTATGCTCTTCAGATCGATTAACTACTGTTTAACATCTGTAACACCCATAACCCGTATTCGTTTGTTAAATAAGGTTACAAAAGATTACCATAAAAATTGTAAAATCCAATCAAAAATATTCATATCGTCCCTTATCCGAGCCCTCGAGGCCTTAGAAACACTTTAGAAACAATTCGGGACCAAATAAAAAACATTTAAAACTGTTTGGAAGAAGATCAAAAATTTCACACAGCCAAGCCAGACGCCCGTGTGCTAGGCCGTGTAACACTTGAAATGCAACCTTTAAAACCTATAAGGGACACACAGGCATGTCCCATGGCTGTATGTGACACACAGCTGATACATACCTATGTCTTAGGCCGTGTGGACAAGAAATTGACCAAAATCAAGTCTTTCATTCACCCACCTCAAGCATGCACCTAAACATAGTTTGCACAGGTGACCAAGGCATCAAAACATATCCAAACATGCATAAAATGACCAATTCAAATGATCAAATTCCATTCAACCAATATGCCATATAGGCACCTCAAATGCAAACATACAAAATTACTTAAACATATACATGTACTTGACACATTTTATTCATCAACACCTAATTCATTTCCTTCTCAAAACTTATCACAAATTGACCTATATCACTTCAGCATAAACTAACCATTTGTACCATACCGTTCACACATTATAAGTACCAAACTATCACAATGTAACCATCATCAGAATGGCCACAAACAACCAACTTATACATACCAAAATAAATGACTAAGCATTTAAACAAACATCAAACACAAGTCCACTTATACATGCCATTGTAACCTTTGCTAAAATATTAAAAACTACCGATATAATCGCTGGATAGTGTGATAGATCTCCGACAAGCTTCCAAACTGGTCGAGCTTCCGATAATCTAAAAAATGAAGGAAAATAACAACGTAAGTAATAAATGCTTAGTAAGCGCATATAAATTTTAAACATAACCTTCCATTTCAACAATGAACTTTATAAGGTAAACCTAAACCTAACCAATGCCACAAGATTTATCAAACCAAAATCATCGACTCACAAATAAGTAAGTCCATCAACACCAGATATATATATCATCCCTAACATAGTAAGATTTATAAGTCATTTTACACAATCATTAACATTTTTCATAAGACTTTGAAACCTTCTATTTACTTACTTTCCATTCCATTTACTTACTTTAGCTTAAATGACATTACCAACTCACAAGTTAGTGTATTTATCCACAACCTAGATAAATTCATCCATAACTTAAGTAAATTTCTCACATATAAGTATACCCTTAAACACATCAATCCATTTACATTATCACATTACATCTCAATTATGAACTTATTGTTTTATTATGTTTCCTTACTCGTATCATTTGCATAACACAAGACATAAGCGTAAACATCGACCAATTACACAAGCTTGACACAAGTCTATATATCATCATCAATACAAGTTAGTGCACATACTCATGATTTACTCGAAATATCATAATGTAAGTCATATACATGAATAACCTTACTTTAAATCATCAATTTCACGAACATAATTATATTTTAATTGAACATTACCATTTTATTCATTTTCATAGATTCATGACATAAGTCTTTTGAATGTTTATCGATCCCTTCCTTTTCATACCCATTGAATCAAATGAAATAACATCGAATAATGGAAATAATATTATTAGTACAACTTACCTGATACAATACATTGGCACAAAGACTTCTAGGCTCGAAGCCTGATATAATACACCGGCATGAAGCCTGCTAGGCACAAAGCCTAATCTCATACATCGACATGAAACCTGCTAGGCACAGAGCCCAAATATCATCGACACAAAGCCTGCTAGGCACAGAGCTCGAATAACGTTACGTTTCTATTTCTTAAAACATAGCTAAATGACATTTAAGATTTAACCAATAATGAAATAGTATGAAATATTTGATACAATTAATAATAATCGTATAATGAACTTACCTGGCAAAATTGCAGAAATGTCAAAGTACAGGGGTATTTTGGTAACTTTCTATTCTCCTCAATTTTCCATCTGATCTTGATCTAAATTAATAATTTCATTCAATCTATTAATTTAGATAGTAAAAAATTTATTTTATGCAATTTAATTATTTTTGACATTTTTATAAAATGACCCCTAAAGTTTTACTTTTATTCAATTTTGTCCCTAAACCTAAAACATGCAAATTAACCATTTTTACCCAAAATTGAGCCTAGTCGATACTTATGGCATCTAATACATCCCATTATTGCAAAAATTTCATATCAAATACTTGTATTTTACTATTTCAACAATTTAGTCCTTAATCGATAAATTCATCAAAAATCAATTAATAAAATACTTTTAAATAACAGCTAATATCTCAAATTCATCATTTAACATCTAAAACCACAAGGTTCATCAATGGTGAAATTCACAATCTTTAACAGTTACAAAAACAAAGGTACGGGCTAGCTGGACCTAGTTGCAACGATCTTAAAAACATAAAAAATATTAAAAATGGAGCCAAAATCCCATACCATGCAAGAAATTTGTCCATGCTAAAAGCTTCATCTCAACATCCATGGATATTCGGTGTTGAAGAAGAAAACCAAAGAGATGATAACAAATTAACCTTTTGTTTTTATTTTATTTTAATTTAATATACCAAATTACCATTTTAACTTTAGTTAATAAATAAAACACCAATTTCATGCCCATAATTGTCCACTAACTCCATGTTTGGAAAAATACCCATAGGTGAAATGTGTTTATTTTGATGTTTTATGGTAGAATATGAAGCTTGAAAT
>CM025145.1:11575644-11589642 GCA_013467495.1 Gossypium gossypioides | reverse complement strand
AGAATTTATGAGAAAATATATTTAATTTCTACATTCAATGGATTCACAATGACCAATTAATTTCATTTTATTTTTGAACTTCAATTAATTAAATAATAATTCAGAGAAATTAAATTAATTCTGAGGTCATTTCCATACCTAGTGAGAAACCGCATTCATTTCTGAATGTAACACATTTCTTTAACTTTATCATTTTTGTTCATTTTTTTGTTCCTTTGATTCAACATGCAATTTATCTCTAATTTCAATGAGCTAGCAGAAGGACTGATTGAACATATGGGATTAGGGTCAAAATGATTTATAATTAAGTTCAAGCTTTTTGCCTATTAATTTTATACCATAATGCCTTTCATACATATATACACATTCCATAATTTCATCCAACACTCAAACAACTTCATTACAGTAACCATTAAACTACTAAACATAAGTATACCTCATATGTATACGTACATTACCATATACACTTATAGCATACTATAATTTATGCATTAGCAAATAATGTGACAACTTAAATTGCACAATTCCAACATATAAACACTTTCAAACTATCAATTCCAATCCAAAGGTTCACAAGTCACATATTAAACCGAAAATTGACTCAACCTACATACATGTCATACTTAAAATAAAATGGAATTACACAAACTTTATTGAGTCGGGGATTGCTTCATGGATGCATAAATATACTACTTGAAATCTCGAAAATCAACTATGCTTGCCTCCTATTACTTTTAGAAGTTTTCTGCCAACACACAAGTTCCTTCTTTGTATTATCTAACTTAACAGAAAACTCATTATTGTTTCCTATAACCGACACCTTATCCCGTCTCTTCAAAAAAAAATCTTAACAATATTCATTTATCAACCACTTTAATTCGAATTTGAATTTTTTTAAATTTTTTCCAAGGCGTTATATAAGGGAAAGTATCGAACCAACTTGTGTTGCACAGAACATGTCCAACTTTCCTCTAATAAAACCTTCTTCCTCTTTGTTGTTGGCCCAAGTGAGTTCTCCTCATTGAACCGAAAGATCCATCAAATTGCAATCCATGATAAAGTTATTCAAATCCCCAACTCTCGAAATAACAATAGGATTACCTCATTGCTTCTCAAAATTGTATCAAACATCATTGAAATCTCCAACAAAACACCATGCCTCCTCTTCATTTTGATTTAACTGCTTAATGGCCTTCCAAACTTCAACCTTCCCCTTAACGTAAGGGATTCCACACACAAATGTACTGTATTACAAACCTCCCTATTTCATACCAATCTTCATATCGACAAAATTCTTAGAAGTAATAATAATGTGAAGGGTAATAGTTTGGCTCCACCAAAGAGATAAGCCCTCTACAACTCTAGAAGGTTCAACAAAAAAACCATTTGCAAATCCAAATTTCTTTATTAATGATTCCATTTTTTATTTTTTTACTTCGTTTCAGTAAGAAAAATCACATCAGACGAGTGTTTAATAGAGATTCTTTTTAATGCTCGCATTGTATTCTTTTTCCCAATTCCACTACAATTTCAAACAATAAACAAAAAAAGGCCAACACAACATAAAACCAAACCTCAAAAGAAAATATCAACAAATAAAGCTTAGTCAAACCCTGAAACAATTATATACAAACTAGAGAAAGAAACTAAACTAAATTTGAATAATCTTGATTATTATAACTTGATTCAATAGAGTACATGATAGGTGAATATATACGCATCAAAGAGGAGATAACTGCTACTAATTGATAACCAATTCAGTTGAACAAACTATTTCTAACATTCACCAAACTACTACAATGTCGAGACTCAAAGCAAATGTCGAAACCGATAAGAAGAAGAAGAAGACAATGGTTTGGTGAGGATATCGAAAACCTGATCACATGCAGGTACCTCACCAACAATAAGAGACCCATTGGCAACCTTCTCTCGGACAAAAAACAAATGAAGCTCAACATGCTTAAACATTGAACGAAGGACTGGATTGGCCGCAATCGCTATGACACTAGGGTTATCGCACCAGATGGTCGGTGTACCATCAGAAGAAAATCAAAGTTCACATAATAAGGACTCGAGCTAGTAATGTCAGTAGTTATAGCAACTAAACCCTGGCACTCTACCTCAACTATTGACCGAGAAATAACCTATTGTTTCTTGGAGCACCATGAGACTTGATTCCCACCAAAATACACACAATAGCCGGTGGTGGACCGATAATCATCAAATTTTAATCCCCAGTTTGTATCAACATACCCGACTAGAGATAACCTCTTTGAAGGTCGAATATGTAACCCATAGTCAATAGTGACACAGAGATAGCGCAAGATGCATTTAATTGCAACAAAATGAACATCGGTTGGAGCATGCATAAACTGATAGATACAATTAATAGCATATACAATGTTAGGTCGGGTGAGAACCACATATTGTAACGCCCTGGCAATACTCTATTATTCACGAGGATCATCAAGTGGAGTTCCCACATGTTTGGATAGAGGACACGAGCTAATCATTGGTGTGTCGACACCTTTAGCCTTATCCATATGACAACAATCCAACAAGTGAATGATGTACTTCCTGTGACAAAGACGTAGACCACCGGTGGACGTACAAGTCACCTTAACACCCAAAAAATAGTGAAAAGACCCTATGTCTTTGAGTGAAATCTCAATATGAAGCCGGTGAACAAACGTATCAATCTCGTCAAGTGAGTCACCTGTAATAATGATGTCATCAACATAAACTAAGACATACATACGAGACTCATTAGTGATATGAATAAACAAAGAGGCATCAGATTTGGAAAGCACACAACCAATAGAGACAAGAAACGCTTTCAACTTATTAAATCACGCTTTCAAAGCTTGGAGAAGATTGTACAATGCTTTGTTTAGCCGACAGATAAGGGGTTGCCCATTTGCATCATTTTAAACATAAATGGGAGGTTGTTGCATGTAGACCTCTTCAGTCAAATCACTATTAAGAAAGGCATTATTAACATCAACTTGCCGTAATGGCCAGTGTTTGGTGACAACAATAGACAGAATAATGTGAATTGTAGCTAGTTTGACAACAGGACTGAGTGTTTCACGAATGTTACACCCAGGAACTTGCGAACATCCTTTTTCATCCAACCTACCTCTCCGCCAAGCCACCGTACCATCGGTATTCTGTTTGATTTTAAAAAGCCATTTACAGCCAATCGCTTTTTGATCCAGAGTTAAGGGAACTAGAGTCTATGTGTTATTACGAATCAGGGCATCATGTTCCTCCTAAGCGGCCATCTTCCACTCCTCACTAGCAAAAGCCTCTCTAATAGCCCGTGGCTCATGTTCATCCAGCTCAACCGTTAGCACCCTCAGTTTAAAAATTTTAGCCTTCGATCGAGTGACCATAGAATGAGTATTGCCAAGCTATGGTGGAGGATCAATCGAAGCAATAGGAATTTCTAGTGTGGGAGATGAAGTGCCAGAGTTATGATCCAAGCTAGTGACATTATTTGTATCCGTAAATGGGGTGTCTAGAGCAAATATGGGTAGACGGATCGATGAGTGGTCCAAATAAGCATCACTCGAGGGTAGTAGACATGGCAGAGTGGATTGTAAGAGTAGAAGAGCAATGATGACTTGGTCGGATGCCGAAGAAATGGAAGAGGACTATAAGAAAACAAAAATTAATCCTCATAAAAAGCGACATGTCGAGAAACAAAGACCTTACCATCTGGATCAAGACATTGGTAACCTTTGTGTTGAGAACTATAGCCGAGGAAAGTACATGGTTGAAATCGGAACTCCAACTTGTGGTTATTAAATGGTCAGAGATATGGATAGCAACAACAACAACACCCAAACACACGAAGATGATCATATGTCGGAGAGGTACCATAAAGAACCAAGTACGGAGACTTATGTTGAAGAACGGGAGTGGACAATTGATTGATTAAATGAACAACACATGAAAAAGCATAGCCCCAATATTTGATTGGTAAGTGGGCTTGAGCAATTAATGTGAGCCCAACTTCCACTATATGCCGATGGTTCCTATCGACAATCCCATTTAGCTCAGATGTGTGAGGGCACATAACACGATGAAGAATTCTATGTTGAGCCAATAAAGACGTGAAAGAACAAAATTCACCTCCTTAGTCACTTTGAAATTGTTTGATATCTTTGCCAAACTAAAATTTAACCATTTTCTGAAACTGAACAAAACAACCAATAGCTTGAGACTTCTTTTGAATAAGAAATAACCAAGTAAACCGACTACAAACATCAATAAAGGAAACATAATACCAACTAGTGCAACAATTAACAACAACGGGCCTCTACAAATCAGATACAACTTAATAAAATAGATGATGATACACGGTGGTGAAATCTAATAACGGTAATTTGTGTGACTTCCCTTGTTGACAAGCAGAACACACATGCTGCAATTTATTAATATCAATAACAATATTACAATTCTTTAAAATTGAGCTAACAACATTTGACGATGGATGCCTTAGTTGATGATGCCACAACTCAAACAACTTGAACTTAGCTCCCAACTCCGTATTTTGAAGAGACAACTTAGCACATTGAATGGAATCCATGTTGATGAAAGATAACATCGAAGAGAACTGGTATAATCCCTCATGTGTGTGGCCTCGAAGTAAAATTTCTTGAGTTTGTATATCCTTAACAAGACAATGAAACAGGTGAAACTAGAAAAGTACATTATTATCCCAAGCAAATTGAGAAACCGAGAGCAAATTTTTCTGAATCTTAAGTACATGTAACACATTTTCCAAATGCAACAATTTAAAGGACGTATAAATCGTGCTGTGGCCCAAACGTTCAATATGAGAACTCGTACCATCACCCTTAAGTAGAGGAATATTACCTGAATATTCAGTTGAATTATTCAACGTAGAGACCTTCTAACAAACACGATTAGTGGCACCCGAGTCAGGATCCCACATGGTCGGATCATTGGAATTGACTAGCAAAGGAACATATGTCTCAATAGCATTTTCAATTTGCAAAATAGGCCTAGTAGCATGATTTATGGCTGTAGGCAACCCAAAATTGGTTGACCCAAGAGCAGGCCCAATCAACGGAATAGTGGAAGACCAAATTGCAGGTCCAAAGGTTACATTGTGAATAACAAGTCGAATGTAGTCACTAGTAGTAGTTCCATGCACGAGCCTAACATGACTAGCAATAAATAGATGCCTAAAAGAGGAGGGCCCATTCAGATATGACACAGAAGGCATGTGTTGGTTTGGAGCAGGTGGTGGGTTGATGAAAGGATGAGGCCCAATAGATACCCCATTAGAAAAGGACCCATATGACAAAAATGAACCTTCGTGAGTAAAATTGAAGTAGGGTTCGGGGCATCCACCAACACCTTGTAAGAAGTCCATAGATGGGAGGAACCCGAAGGATCAAAAGACATCACTAGAGGACCAAGCGACGATGCTGAAAAGCTAGAAGATGACACCGAAGGACCATCAACCGAGTGATCGAAATGATAATAGCACCGTTGAGCGGGATGCCCAAGTCGCCTGAAGATCTGACATTGAGGCCAACCACGGTTGCTCCAGCCACGACCGTGGTTACGTGTGAATATGTAATTTGAATGTGCAAGTATACACGTCGAATCAAGTAATAAAGTGATAAGTGAGATTGTCTCCATAGGGACCAGAATAGGTAAAAATATGGTAAAGTTATTACTATAAACTATACTAATTAGGCTTATGGCAAAGTAAACAAAATAATTATTTGAAGTGAAGTATTAATGTATGAAATTTAAAAAAAATCAAATAATGAATAAAACTTTATGGCAATTCATTGAGACAAAGTTGAGAGGATTAATAATGTTGAAAGGGGAAGTTCGAATTACTTGGAATATATCTTAATAATATAATAATGTCATGGAAAAATCTTTACTAAATTACTGATCAGAGTATGACTACTGCATTCTGCTTCTTTTGAGAGCTAGAATTTAAGCTATAATTCTATGCCTTTGTATGTCTACAAGTTTTAAGAACAATACCTAACAATGTTCTTCCCGACTCTGTACAAATCACAACTCTATGTTTAAAGTTCTAGGAGTATTCTCTCGAGTACTCGCTCGTATCATTCGATTACGATCCATCTTATTTAACCTTTTCAGAATTCAATCAAGTCTAAGGATATACCATGCATTCATCTATGTCTAGAGCTTGCATACATATATTTAAAATATCCCAAACTGAATAAAACAGTAGATCTACTCAAAATATTAAAAGTATCAAGATAGATCCAGTAATTCAAACCCAAATGAAATTAGCTCATGGGTTGGGATTTAAAATCCAAAATCAGAATAACATTTAACATCATCATTAATAGTTTGGAAATCACAGAAATCAATTACAGAATGAAGGTAGCTCTACAGGAAGCTTTCACCACTATAGCTTTTAGTTTAATGCTGTAACACCCTAACCCATATTCATCACCAGAATAGGGTTATAGAGTATTATTGGAGTTTCCAAATCAAACGAACATAAATTTGAAACATTTAAAATCATATCAACAATCATATTAAAACCAATCAGAATCATACATATTGTCCTTTATACGAGCCATCGAGGCCCTAAATACGTATTAGAAACAAGTCGGGACTAAATAGATAACACCAAGAATTTTTCAGAAAACATTAAAAATTTTCAATACTACAGAGGTCACATTGCCGTGTGGCCAGGCTGTATGGGCATTCGAAGTAGGGACAAACGGTCGTGTCCCAACCCGTGTTCGTGCCCATGTAACTCATTGACTTGGGTCACACGGCCAAGCCACACACCCGTGTGCCAGGCCGTGTACCCTTCGAAATAACCTCACACGCCCGTGTGCCAGGTCGTGTAACAGCCTGACTTACAACCCTTTGAAAGCTACAAGGGATACACGACCGTGTCACTTGGCTATGTGTCACACACGGCTGAGACTTGTCTCTGCCCATGTGAACAAAAATAGGCCATTTTACAAGCCATTTTTCTCACCCATCTTTGCATGTACCTACATCCAAAATTGCACATAATAACAAGGCACAAAAATCATGCATAATCAAGCTATATGCATAAGGTATAATAACATACAACAAATATGCCCATAGGTACCTCAAATGACAACATGTAAACATGTATAACCATGTAATCAATTTGGCAAAAAATGATCAACTAACTTCCAACTAAGTTTGCATCAATACATATCATAAAATTTACATAACAAAAAGACAAACCATTTTGTACCAAAATTCCATTCTATAACTAGTATCAAATAACCATATAAATCATACATAATAAGGTACCAATTCACTACATATTCAACATATCACAAGGCAAATATACAATATGCATATTTAGGCTTTCATTCAATCTTCAAACATTCAAACAAAACAAGCCAAACATCAACTATATTAAGGCTAATATTTACATGCCAAAACGAAATTCATTTGAACACCAAAATACCATAACCCAAGCCAAAACAAATGATCATTTCAACAACAAAAAATATAGGCCAACATTAGCCAAAATACCTATACATGCCATTATAACCAAAATTAAACACCCAAAAATACCGTTAGAGTCGATGGATAGTGTGATATAGCTTCAAAAAGCTTCCAACCCGAATGAGCTTCCGATGCACTAAAAGACACAAAAAATAACACAGAGTAAGCATTTAAGCTTAGTAAGTTCGTATAACATAAAACTTAACTTACTGTTTCATTACATAATAGGTAAGCTAACATAGCATATTCCAAACATAATTTTGCCAATTCTTATGCATATACCTAAGGCAAGTTAGTCATGTAAACATATACATAAACCAAACTTATTACTTCCTAGATGAACAGATAAGCTACTATTATGAGCTTCGTGTAAGATCCTCTGAATGAGTTCTGGATTCTTCGATACACAAATTCTACCTCTGAACAATAAGCAATCATCGGGTCTTATCTGAAATTCTAAATTAGCATTCGACTTACTCTATGCTCGTTTAGCTAGCAACTCAACATTACATTTCTGACTTTCACAGATCTGTTGTCAACTTAGCTAAGATTGAACCATCATCAGATTGAACCATCATCAGATAATGTCAGTCGTGTATTCATTGCTCGCAGAGCAAATAAAGACTTTCTACTCAAAGGATCAGCAACTACATTCGCTTTTCCCGGATGATAATCAATTATCAACTTATAATTTTTTAATAGTTCAAGCCATTTGTGTTGTCTCAGATTCAAATCTGAGTGGGACATTAGATACTTCAAACTCTTATGATCAGTAAATATATGACATTTTTCATCGAACAAATGGTGTCGCCAAATTTTCAACGAAAACACAATAGATGCCAACTCTAGGTCATGTGTCAGATAATTCTTTTCATGCGGCTTTAACTGTCTAGAAACATAAGCTATTACTTTGCCTTCCTGCATCAAAACACAGCCTAAACCACTTAAAGATACATCGCTATAAATCACAAATTCTTTACCTGATTCAAGCTGAACCAGAACTGGTACCTCGGTCAATAATGCTTTCAACTGATTGAAACTTTGCTGACATTTCTCAGACCATTCAAATTTCACATCTTTCTGCAATAGTCGTGTCATTGGTGTACCTATCATTGAGAACCCTTTCATGAATCTCCGATAATAACCAGCTAATCCTAGAAAACTTCTAACTTCAGATACATTTTTCAGTGGTTTCCATTCAATAATTGTTGAAATTTTACTCGGATCAACTCTGATGCCTTTTGCCAATACTATATGTCCCAGAAAATTGACTTTTCGGAGCCAAAACTTACATTTTCTAAATTTAGCAAAAAGGTATTTATCGTGCAGGGTTTGCAATACAATTCTCAAATGCTCGGCATACTCAAACTCATCTCGTGAATATATCAAAATATCATCAATAAAAACCACAACGAATCTGTCTAAATACGGTCTAAAGATTTTGTTCATCAAATCCATAAATACTGCAGGTACATTAGTTAAACCAAACGGCATCACAAGAAATTCATAGTATCCGTACCTGGTTCTGAATGTAGTTTTCGACACATCCGAGTCTTTAACTCGTAGCTGATAGTAGCCAAAACGAAAATAAATCTTCAAGAATACTATGGCACCTTCCAACTGATTAGACAGATAATCAATTCAAGGCAGTGGATATTTATTCTTGATTGTAACCTTATTGAGCTGACGGTAATCAATACACAATCTCATCGATTCGTCCTTTTTCTTAACGAACAGAACCGGTGCACCCCAACGTGAGAAACTGGGTCGAGCAAAACCTCTACCTATCAATTCTTGTAGCTGTGCTTTTAACTCTTTCAACTTAATAGGAGCCATTCTGTATGGTGCTATTGATATCGTTGATGTCCCCGGTACTAATTCAATAGCAAACTCAACTTCTCTGATCGGTTGTAATCTAGGTAACTCCTCTAGAAATGGTTCAGGATACTTACAAATCACTGGCACTGATTCAAGCTTCGATTCAGAAACTTTAGTATCCAATACATAAGCAAGGTAAGCATTGCAACCTTTTCTCATATATTTCTACGCTGACATAGCTAATATAACAACAAACAACGCACTCAAACTGTCTAATTCAATCCGAAGTGTCTCACCGTTGTGACATTTCAATAAAATAAGCTTTAATCTACAGTTCACAATAGCATCGTGTAAAGTCAGCCAACCCATGCCCAAAATCACATCAAACTTATCAAATCGCAATAGCATCAAATCGGTCAGAAAATTGTAACCCTGAGTCATCAAAGTACAATTCTTCCAAACTTTGTCAACTAGTACATACTGACCTAGGGGGTTCGACACTTTAACCACGAATTCAGTGGACTCAATAGGTAAATTATTACTAGATACTAAATTCATGCAAACATACGAATGAGTTTATCCTAGATCAATCAAAGTAGTAACACCATAGAGAAAGTGCCGGTAATAACATCTGGTTCAGAAGTATCCTCTCGTGCACGAATAGCATAAGCCTAGCTAGTGCTCGAGCCTCAGATCTCACAGCAAAGTCTTTTGTTATTCCACAACTACCGCTCACATTTCTAGGTTTACGAGGTGGTCTACCCCTCGCAGTTGTGTTGCTCGGCCTCATATTCTGAACTTTTTCTTTTTCAAATTTCTCTGGGCAATCTCTAAGATAATAGTCGAAGGAACCACACCTGAAGCATGCTCTGTTCTTCATTCGACACTCACCATAATGTGGTCTTTTACAATGCTTGCATTCGGGTCTAACATCTCTGACGCTACCCACACCTGATAAAGATGTTGCCTGAGATTTAGGACTCGAACGTCGATTGCCTCTGTCTTTACTAGAGTACCCCACTGAAGCTGTAGAACGGTAGTGATATTCTTTTGATCTCTTTGATGCCAACTAATATGACTTCCTAGTTGATCTCTTTCTTGAGTCTCTAGCTTCAAAATCAACATGTCTTTTCTCTTTGCTCAGCTCCTCGGCCTTATGTGCTCGGTCGTACACATGGCAGTCTCAGTCGGAATACATTTTCAGGCATATTTACTCAGTTTGACAAATTCCCGCTTGTACTCTGACACAGTCATACGACCCTGTTTGAGCTCAAGAAATTCTTTACATTTCTGGTCCAGAAATCTCTGAGTAATGTATTTCTTCCGGAACTCAGTTTGGAAGAATTCTTTGGTGATACGCTCTCTCAGAAAAACAGAAATCAACGTATTCTAGCACTGATAAGATGAATATTTCAACAAAGATACCGCATACTTAACACATTCAGCTGGTGAACAGGATAGTTCGTCAAAAAACCTGATTGTATTCTCCAACCAGAATTCTGCTCTCTCAGGATCATTTTCAGCAGTAGCTTTGAATTCTTCAGCCTCGTACTTACGTATCTTATCAATAGGCGGCTTACTAACTTAGATTGGTTCCATACCTTGAGGAATAATGGGGAACGGTTGGGGAATAAGAGGGGGTAAAGGTTTTTGAGCAACCAGGTTCGTCCGTACGAATTCGATAAACCATTCACTCATCATCTAGAAGAAGGCTTCCTTAGCCTCTCCTCCCTAGCCCTCAGATACGGGCTTTTAACTGATTGATGCTACTCTGTGAACAGAGGCTTGAGCATTGCTTTCTACTTCATCGGAGTCAGCTCGGTTGGATGTCATTGCTATAGGAACACATGTTTTAAAATATTCAGGGGATATCACACTATCACAGGTTATATAATGGCATGTATAGTTAGACTTACACACGCTACATTCAGTCCAAAAATCGACTAAGTTGTAGCTCTGATACCAATAAATGTAACACCCCTAACCCGTATCCGTCACCGGAACAGGGTTACAGAGCATTATCAGAGTTTTCAAATTTAATGAACATAAATTTTAAACATTTTAAATCATATTAAAACCAATCAGAATCATACATATTGTCCCTTATATGAGCCATCGAAGCCCTAAACACGTATTAGAAACAAGTCAGGACTAAATCGAAAACTCTAGGAATTTTAAGAAAGCTTTGAAAATTTTCAATACTGCAGGGGTCACACGATCGTGTGGCCATTCGAAATAGGGACACATGGTCGTGTCCCAGCCCGTGTGCTAGGCCATGTACCCTTCGAAATAACCTCACACGCCCGTGTAACAGCCTGACTTGCAACCCTTTGAAATCTACAGGGGACACACAACCGTGTTGCTTGGCCGTGTGTCACACACGGTTGAGACACACACCCGTGTCTTTACCCTTGTGGACGAAAATAGGCAATTTTACAAGCCATTTTTCTCACCCATCTTGGCATGTACCTACACCCAAAATTGCACATATCTACAAGCCATAACAAGGCACGAAAATCATGCATAATCAAGCTATATACATAAGGTATAATAACATACAACCAATATGCCCATAGGTACATCAAATGAAAACATGTAAACATGTATAACTATGTAATCAATTTGGCCAAAAATGATCAACTAACTTCCAATTAAGTTTGAATCAATACATACCATAAAATTTACATACCAAAAACACAAACCGTTTAGTACCGAAATGCCATTCTATAACTAGTATCAAATAACCATATAAATCATACATAATAAGGTACCAATTCACCACATATTCAACATATCACAAGGCACATATACAATATGCATATTTAGGCTTTCATTCCAACTTCCAACATTCAAACAAAACAAGCCAAACATCAACTATATTAAGGCTAATATTTACATGCCAAAACCTAATTCATTTTAACACCAAATTACCATACGTCAAGCCAAAACAAATGGCCATTTCAACAACCAAACATATAGGCCAACATTAGCCAAAATACCTATACATGCCATTATAACCAAAATTAAACACTCGAAAGTACCGATAGAGCCAATGGATAGTGTGATATAGCTCCGACAAGCTTCCAACCTGAATGAGCTTCCTATGCACTAAAAGACACAAAAAATAACACAGAGTAAGCATTTAAGCTTAGTAAGTTTGTATAACATAAAACTTAACTTACTATTTCATTACATAATAGGTAAGCTAACATAGCATATTCCAACCATAATTTTGCCAATGCCTATGCATATACCTTAAGCAAGTTAGCCATGTAAACATATACATAAACCAAACAAACATGGATGAGCACAATATATAAATTATGTTTCATATACATGTATCATCCAATTCAATTTTCCATATACCATGTAATAACATTTCCATGTAATTCATATGTGTCCCTCTAATAATCCGTATTGAACCCTTACCATTTTGTTTTAGAATAATGCCCGTTGAACCATTTAGAATACCATTGGATAGCCGGATTAGCTTACACATAGTGTGCTAAATCATATAATTGCAATTTGTCAAATCCTGTACATGTATGCTCACACGAGCTGTGGGTTAGAACGTAGCTACACTAGCTATGGAGTATCCATAACACATGCCAGACCTCAGCCATCAATAGGACATTCAGGACTAGCACTCAAATCATGTAAACCCTAATGACATGTCATTTGTATCCTACGAATTATGAAAGTTCAAATGGGGCTCGATAATTGTCGTATGTCGTTAGATATCCAATCGTGTATACATGTGGCAATTCACAATTCATACATAATTAAATGTAAAACATATAAACACAATTTAATCATACGAATTTACCTTAACGAGTATACATAGATACGAAGGCGATTAATCAGAGACTTCCTCTTTGCCCCGATCTAAAGCCGTACGAGGTCTATCTTAATATATACAGATAAATTTAGTTCAATTCAATATGTATTTTATTTAATTTAACCTAAAATCATATTTTCACAAAATTACCATTTTGCCCCTATATCTTTAATTTCTTTGCAATTTAGTCCTTAGCTCATAAAAATTGAAATTCATGCAATTCCACTACAACCCATCATAGCCAAATATCAATTAGGTCCCTATCAAGCTCTATATTTCATTTATTTCACTATGTAAAAATTTCTATTTTTCAATTTAGTCCTTATTTGACAATTTTATCAAAAATCTCTTAATAGAAGTTGTTTATTTAACAACAACCATCCATTTTCTTCCATCAAACATAAAAAAAACCTATATTCATTCATTGAAAACCCTTATAGTTTAACAATTCCACAAATTAGTCCTTGGGCTAGCTAGATTAAGCTACAACGATCCCAAAAACATGGAAATCATTAAAAACAGGACAAAAATCACTTACATATGGTCAAAATAAGGTTGGCTAAATGTTAAGCTTCCATGGCTTCTTCTTATCTTTGAAATTTCGGTTGAAGATGGATGTAAAAGACATTAACTTATTTTATTTCATTAGTTTTTCATTATTACCAAATTACATATATAACCTTTTAAAACATTATTATTTAGACAAATGTCAAGCCATCACATTCCACTATCTTCATTAGTGATCTAATTACCATATAAGGACTCTTACTTTAAGGTTCTATAGCTATTTAATACTTTTAGCTACTAGAACT
>CM025145.1:11561896-11575544 GCA_013467495.1 Gossypium gossypioides | reverse complement strand
TTTATCAAATTGAACATGTAAACGGTAAAATTTCTTAACGAAATTTTTATACGGTACTACTATCATGCTGTAGGTAATAAAATAATAATAAAATGAGTTTTTTGACTTCAGATTTGTCATCCCAAAACCACTATTCCGATTTCACTTAAAATGGGTTGTTACAGACGCTGTTAAATTGTGCAAGACCCAAGGTTGATTGCTCGTCCTTTTCCGTGTGTTTTTTATTTTTCTCTTAAGCTGCTACCCTCTCCTTCTTCTATGGAATTTTTCATTAGTTTCTTCAGAGCGGAAACTGCTCTCCCAAATCTCCTTCCAAAAATCTTCGTGTAAAAATCCCTTTCTCCCCTTTTTAGATTATTTTCTCATTCCTCTTTTATAGGGTAGGTCCCCTTTCTCAGCACACACTTTTCTCCCTATTTTTCAAGTGAATTTATCTGGTACACGTCGAACTGGCAGAGAGTAACGAGGACTGAGTGTTGCTTCAGCATTTTCCTGGAATTACCATGGCATTTGTGTTGGCAATCAATCTACCCTTTTTCCATGGAAATATTTCACTTCCTTCATTCTCTTCCTCATTTTTCATCATTCCTGCACCTGCTACATAAAACAACCAATTCACTTCTTCCCAATAGTAAAAGTAACGGGAAATAACATTTAAGGCATAATGCAAGCGTTATTATGTAATGTTATAAAGATAACCTAAAAATGTAAATATATCTACTTAAGTACAGGAATTTAATCAAGCTTAGAGGTTGGAAAGATAACTTTTTTTAATAGTTATAACACCTCAAACTTGTGTTCTTGCTTGTCCTCAAGCATAATATGTTTGAATGCATGAATTAATGAATTTTCCATAACTACATAATTGTCTCTTGTACTGCTAAACCAAACGAAACATATTTTATATCTCCATTATTAGCAGTATTCCATAAAAAAATTTGGTTCAAATTTTATAGGTTTGTTTAGCATGCAAAGTGCAGAAAAGGTTACCTAAAAATAAAGTTCTTAAATATTTTTGCAATTCTGACTATAGCAAGCACCTCATAATGTACTTAGTTTATCTTTCCACTAAACTCAGTTTTTTCTTCTCATACTTATTCTGTCTTTGCATAAAATAAATTTTTATCTAGGTCATTCATTTTGGCACATGATTTCTTTACTTGACAATCACAAAGGAGCATACACTAGATTGCCATGTAGATCACGCCTTAATTTGAATATAATTCGCTCATGAAGCTAAGAATTTTGACTAAAAATATGGATAGAGCAAACAACTACCCCCTTAGCTACTCAGCCTACTACTATAGTAGAGTGGCCCTAAATTGTTTTTTATTTTTATTATATATATTTACTTACTCTTATTTGATCTTGATTTTCTAATCAACAATACAATGGAGCAAACATAGTATTACTGGCCTAGTCAACAATTTCAAACATTAGAGTGCTTTATAGTGTCTTTTTAAATTTTACTTTATTTATTCATTTATCCTCAACTTTGTCGTGGTATTTATTATTACACAATGCTAATTTACTGATCTTAGTTTCAAGACTTGTAAGTGTATTAAAAGAAACCTACTATAGACTAATTGCGGTTATACTTAGTTCATTCTACTTTTAGGCATCAATTTTTATACGACTATCCTAAGCTAAACATACGTAATCAACTATGACACTTTTCACAATTTGAAGAGTTATTATCCTCATTGAACATCATAGATAACAATATACTTCTCATGTTCTAACAATCATTTATCATTTGTATGTCATGGCAAAATGAATGAAAAAATGATCTAATGTTCAAACAAAATATCTCATACATGCAATATTGTAACACACCCCCAAACCTTAGGGGTGTATTGTCCTCAATGCAAGATCAGACACAAAATTTTACTTATGAAAAAATAAATAGATATGTGGAAAATGCAATGAAAATAATTGTGAACGCATGAAAAAAATGGAAAAAAATGAAAATGAAAACTAAAAACAAAAGCTTGGAAAGGAATTGTGTTACTTTAGTTGGATCAGGTGGATTTCCTGGCGATGTGCTTGTAGAGATACTTTCGTTTGAGCTGATCGATTGACACCTCTTGTTGATCATCATCTGATTTTGTGAGATCATCAATTAGTTGACTAATCGCACAATCTTGTTCTGATAACAACTCTTTCGGAAAAGTAGGGAATGCAGGCATGGGCCTAGTAAAGTTTTTCTGAAGAGATTTCTTGATGGCATTATCCCTCTGTCTGACATACCCCCAAAATAAAGCCATTTCTTCTTAAGCCCTGCTTAGATTAGAAGCTATCCTAAGTTGTTGCTTCTCCATCAAACGAAACTATTGTTTCAACATATCAAGAGCATTGAGCAATTGCTGCTCGAAATCATTGTGAGATGTGGACGGAGTGGCATGGGTATCAGTAGGTGGAGAAGATGTTGATGCAAAACCAGGAAGCCATGACACTTTTCCCCCTAAAAATATCATGGCAATCTGTTCGATGATGGATCATTTGTTAGGGTTTTGTTCTCATTTGCTTGGATAGGGACATTAACCCGTTGACAAAGTGTAGTAATGAGAGATGGAAAATTTAGGGTGCCTGAATTCTTTTGGGTGCAACAATAAACTTCTCTAAAATTAATTTTTCCAACATTTATCTTTCTACCAATATAATAGAGTGCAATAACAACATGTGTTCCTTCGAAATAGTATAATTATGAGTTGAAGGACTAAGGTGAGATTTAAGAAAATTGTACCATACTCTACAATGAGGCTTCAAAGAAACACGGTCGATGGTGTAGCAGTCATTCTAAGAAACTATCCATTTGGTCCCTTCCACACATAAATCTACAAGAACTTGATTGAGTCCTTCTGTTGTTATTGTTTTGATAAATCGAGAATGTTCATTAGGGTCGTCAGGTAACCCATATTGTGCATTGATGGAGTATTCATCAAATAACACCGAAGCACCACGTATATAGATGAAAGTATTATCTGGAGAGGTTAAATGGGCATAAAATTTCTTTACAACTTTCGTGAGAACGTCGTCAAGATGAAGGCAAAAGAGTTGCCATCCATTTTTCTCCACCATAGAAGAAATTGCTTCAGTGTATCCCATAGAGGCTGCGTCTTGAAAAAGAAAGCCTTTTTCCACACAAAAGGGTCACTTTGGTGTGTTCTGTACTTTTCTTCAGCGGATTTGCTGAAAAATGTTTGTGGAGGTATTGAGGTTGATGAAGATGACATACGTCAAGCCATTTGAGAAGAAATAGTTACTGCAAAAAGAAAAATTTGGGACCTTTACAGTTATGGAGGAAAAACTGAAAATGGTGAAAAAGAATAAATTAAAAATAACTTGGAGAAAGAAAATGAATCGACTAGGGTAAAAATGAAAGAGAATATAGTAGTGATGTGAGGGATAAGACTAGCCTAAAATTATGGCCTGACTAGCCTGAAATTATGGCCTGACATGGTAAAGTAAAAATTAGGTGGGAAGAAAAAAATATAAAATTTAGGCTAAAAATTCACAAGTATGCTAAGTGGGCTAACTATTACCAAGCCTGGGCCAAAATCTACCTGCAACAAAAGAAAGAAATAAAAATTAATTAAATCGATAAAGAAACCAAAAGCAAATTAATTAAATAAAAGTAAGTAGAAGAAAACAGTAAGCAATTCAAAGAGCAATAGAATGTTTACCACAAAGTATGGGAGCACCCCAATAATGCTTCAAACGTTGGCCATTGACTTTGAAAGTAGAGCCAGTCTTGCCATCTCTGATTTCTACAGCTACATGAGGGTAAGCATGCAGTATTTTGAATGGACCAGATCAACGAGACTTCAATGTGCCAGGAAACAATTTTAGCCTAGAATTCAACAACAACACTTGTTGCCCAGTTTCAAATTGCCGCGTCAAAATCTTCTTATCATGCCGCCGCTTTGTCTTTTCTTTGTACAGTTTGGGATTCTTATAAGCTTGCACTCTGAATTCCTCCATCTCAAACAGACCCAGTAGTCGGTTATTGCCAACATTAATCCAATCCATGTTTAATTTCTTAATTTCCCAAAATGCCTTATATTCAAGTTCAACAGGGAAATGGCAAGGCTTCCTATAGACGAGCTTGAAAGGTGACATTCCCAATGGTGTCTTGAAAGCATTACGATATGCCTACAAAGCTTCATCCAATCTGGATGACCAATCTTTGCGAATGGGATTGACTACTTTCTCCAAAATTTGCTTAATTTTCTATTCGAGACCTTTGCTTGTCCATTTGTCTGAGAATGATATGTCCTGGAAATTTTATGTTTAACCCCATATCTATTCAAGGCAGTAGAAACTAATTTGCAGTTAAAATGGGAACCTTTATCACTAATCAAAGCACGAGGAGTACCAAACTTGGTGAAAATATTCTTATGCAGGAACTTTAGTATTGATTTGGCATCATTCGTAGGGAGAGCAACAGCTTCAACCCACTTGGAGATGTAATCTCTAGCTACAAGGATGTACATATTACTCCAATAGGGTGGAAATTGACCAATAAAGTCGATTCCATACACATCAAACAATTCAACTTCTAGAATAGTTTGCAATGGCATTTCATACCTCTTTGATAAGTTCTCAGTTCGTTGACAATGATCGCAAGCTTGACAAAATTCATGTGCATCTTTAAACATGCTTGGCCAATAAAAGCTAGATTGGAGAACTTTTGCTACAGTTTGCATTCCCCCAAAGTGTCATCCATTTGGTGTTGAATGACGATGGTGTAAAATACTTTGAATCTCGTCATCCAGAACACACCTCTAAATTATTTGATCTGTACAATGTTTGAAAAAAAATGGCTCATCCGAATAATATTGCTTGGCATCATGGAGAAATTTTCTTTGTCTTTGACTGTTAAGCTCAGGTGAAAGTAATCCACTTACTAAGAAATTGACTATATTGGCATAGCATGGTAATGCCGTGGCAACCAGCAGTTGCTCATCTAGAAAATCCTACTATGAGTTGAATATTGTTGTCTTCATTGCCTATTTCAAGTCTCAACAAGTGATCAGCAACTTGGTTCTTTGTGCCTTTCCTATCTTGAATTTCAAGATCAAATTCCTATAGCAATAATATCCACCGAATTAATCTTGGCTTGGCGTCTTTCTTTGTCACCAAATACTTTATCACAAAATGATCCATATAAACTGTAACTTTGGTGCCAACTAAATAAGATCTGAATATGTCAAATGCAAATATCACATCCAATAGTTCCTTCTCAGTAATAGTGTAGTTCAATTGCGTATCAGTCAGTGCCCAACTTACATAGTAGATGGCATGAAACACTTTGTTTTTTCTTTTTCCAAGTATTGCTCCTATAGCAAAATCAATGGCATCGCACATAAGTTCAAAAGGTAATGTCTAGTCCGGTCTATGACAATCGGTCTTGTTACCAATTGCTTTTTTAATTCCTCAAATTCTTGTAAAAAAGATTCATCAAACTTGAAAGATCTATTATGCTCTAACAATGCACATAAAGGTTTGGATATTTTCTAAAAATCCTTAATAAAGAGTCAAAAAAATCTTGTATGGCCAAGGAAAATTTGAATACCTTTAATTGTAGTAGGTGGTGGTAAGTTTTCAATATCCTCAATCTTCACTTTGTTTACAACAATCCCTTACTGTGAAATTTTATGTCCTAGAACGATGCCTTCACAAACCATGAAATGACATTTTTCCCAATTCAGAACAAGGTTAGGCTCTTCACATCGACAAAGAACTAGCTCTAAGTTTTCTAAACAACCTTCAAAAGTATCACCAAACACTGAGAAGTAATCCATAAAAGCTTCCAAAAATTTCTCCACCATGTCCGAAAATATTGCTATCATGCAACGTTGAAATGTTGCAGGGGCATTGCACAATCCAAATGACATTCGTCTAAAAGAAAAGGTTCCATAAGGACATGTGAACGTAGTCTTCTCTTAGTTAGTAGGAGCTATGGAAATCTGGTTAGACCCCAAAAAAACCATCCAAAAAGCAATAAAAGGCTTTTCCTATTAATCTATTTAACATTTGTTCAATAACTGGCAAAGGAAAATGATCCTTCCTGGTTGCTTTATTGAGCTTTCGATAGTCCATGCAGACTCTCCATCCCGTGACAATACGAGTTGGAATAAGCTCGTTTTTATCATTGCTAACCACAGTACTTCCCCATTTTTAGGTACACATTGAACAGGGCTTACCCATGAACTATCAGAAATAGGGTATATTATTCTAGAATCAAGGCATTTGATAATCTCCTTTTTAACGACTTCCTTCATAATGGGGTTCAGTCTTCTCTACTGCTCAATAGGATTGCAATGACAATCCTCCAGTAAAATCTTATGCATGCAAATGGCTAGACTGGTTCCATTGATTTTATGATTGTCCACCCCAGTGCTTTTTTAGATCTCTTTAAAGCTTCTAACAATTGAGCCTTTTGATCAAGTGTTAATTATGTATAGATAACTACTGAAAAAGTGTTGTTGTCTCCTAAGTAGGCATACTTAAAATGTAATGGCAAAGGATTTAACTCCAAAATAGGAAGGTCCTTTATAGAAGGTCGAAGAGGTTTAAAAGAATGTTCTGATAAATTTTTAGATTCGAAACCCCTCCATGTTCTATTTTCAAGTTTCTTAGCCTCCATCAATTCATTAAGTTCTTTAATCAGTTCCTTTTCATTCAACTCAATTGAGTTTGCTTCAGTATTAGAATTATTGTAACAAAATTCTGTCAATTCTTCCTCCACTGCTATGTCAATAATCCTAATGGCATGACAATCTTTATCTGTATCTGCACACTTCATGGCATGAAAAACATTCAAGGTTATCTGCTGGTCATTAACTCTCATTGTTAATTCACCTTTATATATATCAATTAATGTTCTACCAGTGGTTACAAAAGGTCTACTAAGAATAATTTGTACCTCTTTATCAGCTTCTATTCCAGAATAATAAAATCTTCTGAAAAAATAAATTGTTCAACTCTTACCAACACATCTTCAATTTTAACTTCCAAATGTGCATAAGAACGACCAGCTAGATGCAGTGTGACAATTGTAGGTCTCGCCTTCCCAATTCCCAATTTCTTGAAAACAAACATAGGCATAAATTTATGCTTATACCTAAAACACATAATGCCTTTCGTACATAATGATTTCCAATTGAGCAAGGAATAGTAAAACTCCTTGGGTCCTTCAATTTTGGTGGTAATTTGTTCATCAACATTGTTGTGCACCCTTCAGTGAGAGCAACAGTTTCAAATTCCCCTAGTCTGCATTCTTTGATAATATGTCCTTCATGAACTTTACATAATTGGGCATTTTCTCCAATGCTTCCACCAGTGGTATGTTGTTATGAAGTTGCTTCAGGACATCCAAGAATTTTTTGAATTGAAAATATTTCTTTGACTTCTAAAATCACTAAGGAAAAGGTGGCGGTGGCCTTCCTTCAACTTGTTGAGGTTGTTTTGCCGTGGCATTCTTATTGGCAACACGAGCTGAATCTACTTCAACATTTTTTTGTTTCCTCTTCTCAATTGTAGATGGCTCCACTACTGGTTTTGAATTTGCCTTTTGTGTGAAATCTGATCTATCTTCTTCAATAAAGGCATCATTAACAACTCTAGGTAGCTGAGTACCACTTCTGAGTGTAATGGCTTTGCAATGCTCATTCCCTTAAGATCTCAAATTTTTAATATCACTTGACAATGCTCCTTGTGATCTTGAACTTAATGCACTGGCAATTTGCCCCACTTGATTTTTTAAATCCCTTAAAGAAGTAGTTTGACTCTGTATTACACCATCATTCTTGGCCATGTATTCCTTCAATAGAGCTTCCATAGATGAAGATGATGATGAACTTTGTTGAACATTTTGTCGTGGCATAGTTGATTGTATCCAAGTGGTGTACTTGTGACATTCTGTCGGACAACATTATTGGAATTTCCCACTTCTTGATTACTCCAACTAAAATTAAGATGTTGTTTTCATCTTGGATTGTATGTATTGGAATATGGGTTATTGTTTCGATTGAAATTTCCCAGGTAACATACTGAAGCTGGGTTCGCTGGACATTCATCAAAAACATGATCTTCCTTACAATAAACACATGTTAATTCTGCTGCTTTCATTTCCTGCACTACATATGGTCTCTTCAATGTTTTAATTATATTCGTTAGAGATGATAGCTAAGCAGTTAATAAAGTGATCGCATCAACCTTCATAGCTCCAACAACTCTTCTACTAGTACCCACTCTTGTATTAATAATCATTGCTAGCTATCCTTTCCAGAATTTCATATGCTTCATCATACGATTAATCTAGCAAAGACCCATTGGCGGATGCATCAACTACCATTCAAGTATTTGCATTCAGTCCATTGTAAAACATTTCTATTTACGTCTAATGCTGGAAACCATGCATCAGGCATTTTCTAATCAATTTCCTGAATCGCTCCCAAGCCTCATACAATGTCTAATCTTCAGATTGTCGAAAAGATGTAATATCGTTCCTTAATTTGGCATTCATGTTTTGAGGGTTGTATCACAACAAAAATATTTAACAAAGGTCATCCCAAGATGCCATCATTCATGTCAGCAAAGCATTTAACCATGCTCTAGCACAATCTTGTAACAAATAAGGAATTAACTTGAGTCTCAAGGCATCTTCAGGAACACCCTATTGCCTGAATGAATCACAAACCTCCAAAAAGAGTCTTAAATGCAACGGTGGATCTTCAGTAGGTAATCTAATGAACTGTCCTACTGTTTGAAGCATTTGAAACATCACTGGTTTAAACTCGAAATGCTAAGCTTGAATCTATGGCCTCACAATCCTTGGATTCAAGTCATCCAAGATACGCACTACATGTTCTCTAATGGGTCTGTCTCTATCATCTATTACACGAGGAATATCAGCATCCCTACCATTCGGATGCAATGGATCTTCTCTATCTGAATCATTTCCAATCCTCACCATCTCTCGTAATTCATTTCTTCTTCTCCTCAAAGTTCTCTCAATTTCAGGATCAAAATAATACTCTTCATTTTCGAGAATACCTCTACTCATAAACTAGCAATAGACATGAAAAGAGTAAAAAACACAACTAAGTAAGCTAAAACTAACAAAATTAAATCGATTATAACAAACCAAAATTCACCTATTTGCCTATCCCCGGCAACGGCACCAAAAACTTGTCGCGTGTGAATATGTAATGCGAATGTGCAAGTATACATATCGAATCAAGTAATAAAGTGATAAGTGAGATCGTCTCCACAAGGATTGAAATAGGTAAAAATATGGTAGAGTTATTACTATAAACTATACTAATTAGGCAATAATGATTTGAAGTGAAGTACTAGTGTATGAATTTTTTTTTTAAAATCAAATAATGAATAAAATGCTATGGCAATTCTTTGAGACAAAGTTGAGAGGATTGATGCCGTTGAATAGCAAGGTTGGAATTACTTGGGTTATATCTTAATAACATAATAATGTCATGGAAAAATCTTGACCAAATTACTACTCAAAGTATAACTACTGCCTTCTGCTTCTTTCGAGAGCTAGAATTTAAGCTATCATTCTAAATCTTTGTATGTCTACAAGTCTTAAGAACAATACCTAATAATGTTCTTCCTGACTCTATATAGATCACAACTCTATGTCTAGAGTGTTACAAGTATTCGCTCAAGTACTCGCTCGTATCATTCGATTATGATCCAACTTATTTAACCTATTCAGAATTAAATCAAGTTTAAGGATATACCATACATTCATCTATGTCTAGAGCTTGCATGCATATATTTAAAATAATCCAAACCGAATAAAATAGTAGATCTACTTAATATATTACCACGATCATTAAAAGTATCAACATAGATCCGGTAATTCCAACCCAAATGAAATTAGCTCAGGGGTTGGCATTTAAAATCCAAAATCAGAATAACATTCAACATCAACATTAACAGTTTACAAATTACAGAAATTAATTAACAAAATGAATGTAGAACTACAGTAAGCTTTCGCCACTCAGGATTTCACTTCGATGCTACTGAATCGTGTAGAACCCAAGGCTGATTGCTCACCCCTTTCCTTGCATTTCTCTTGTTTCTCTTAAGATACTACCCTCTCCCTCTTCTGCAAATATTTTCACACCAGTTTCTTCAGAGTGAAAACTGCTTTCCCAAATCCCCTCCAAAAATCCTCGTGTAAAAATACCTCTTTTCCCTTTTTATATTCTTTTCTCTTTCCCCTTTTATAGATAGGTCCCCTGTCTCAGCACAAAATTTTCTCCCTCTTTTCAGGTGGATTTATCTAGTACACCTCCAACTGACTGAGAGTGACAAGGCCTGAATGCTGCGTCAGCATTTTCTTGGAATTTACATGGCATTTGTGTTGGCAATCCATCAAACCTTTTGCCATGGAAATTTTTCACTTCCTTCATTCTTTTCCTCCCTTTTCATCCTTCTTGTACCTGCTGCATACAACAACCAATTCATTTCTTCCCAACAGTAAAAGTAACATGGAATACGATTTAAGGCACAATCCAAGCGTTATTATGCAATGTTCTAAAAATAACTTGAAAATAAAAATATATCTACTTAAGTACAGACATTTAATCAAGCTTAAAGTTTTGAAAGATAACTCATTCCAAGAGTTATCAGCCGCGATAAAATCTGAGACTATCGTGAGAAAATGAATTCGTGACCCGAGAATCAGACACCGAACCTGTCGGAGGAGCCAACGCCAACTTAGAAACCAGTGAATGCTAAACTAGATTAGACTGAGGAGGGATCTCTGACACAAAACACCATTGTCGACTCTCACACTCCAACAAGATATCCACAAGTCGATCCAGAGCAAGAGGTTCTTGTGAAATTGAAGTCATCGTAAGAACCAAGTCGAACTTCATCGAAAGACCCGCAAGAATGATCTTGACTTGCTCAGTGTCGAAGATTGTATGACCAGATGCACCAAGAAGGTCACATGTATTCTTGATATTGGCTACATACTCCTTGAATCTCATGTGCCCTTTTTAGATTGAGTGATGTTCGTGTTTAAATCTTGAAACTTTGGCTCCAGAAGTTGCGACAAACATGTGACAAGCCATGCTCCACAAATCGTGGGCAGTGTTAGTACCTATAAAATAGGATAAAATGTGGCCACTAATGGTGGATAAAAGCCTAGAAGAAAGGAGTTTGTCCTGTTGATGAAAAACAACAAAATTAGGGGTCGAGAGTAACTTCCCTTCTACATTTATAATTATTAAATCTCAAATTAAAATTTTCAAAACAACATATAAATATGAATAATATGCAATGCATAAACTTTGGTTGAGTAAAATTATATATATAAAATAATATTGTTTGAAGTTTTAAGTTGACATTATTTTATTTATTTATTTTGCACACAAACAATTATATTTGTGATCTATTAGTATGTGGGGATAAAAATGAAATTATGAGAAATTAACGAAAGTTTCAAAGCATGTATCAATGCCACTTTCTTTAAGGCTCTATTCGCCTCCACCTATATTATGGTGTGCAAAAAAGTTACTGAAAAATGAACCTCAAGGATACAATGAAGCCCAATGAATGTCTATGTTGTGCACTATTAGGATATTATTATGAGACATTATCTTTTAGCAATTTGATTCATAATAGGATATTATTATGGGATATTATCTCTTAGCAATTTGATTCCTAATGGGATATTATAGGATATTATTATGAGATATTATCTTTTAGCAATTTGATTCCTACGTAACTACTACTGTATAGATATATATACCCTTGAGGCCTATCAATAAAATTCAAGAGATTACCCTATTCTTGTCATGGCATCTGAGCAAGGTGTTTGAATTTTTTTTCTTTCATCATTCTAAATGGCTGGCAGCAGTATTCTTCTTCTCCACCACCACCAGGGAAGGCGATACTTACTGGTTTTACAACTAAGCAATGGCAGTCCCTTCTGGCGGTGTTCGGTAATAAACAATCAACTTCCACTCAGTTGTATGATAAGTCTAAGAATAATTGGATTATTGATACGAGGTGTTCAAATCATGTTACAGGTGATCTTTTGTGTTTGACGAACGTTAGAGATGTTGTAGCATGTTCCGTATAACTCCCTGATGGACAAACAGTGGTGGCTATCCAAGAGCGAATCGTTAAATTGACAGAAAAAGTTCACTTAAAACATGTTCTTTACGTTCCTAAATTAAACTTCCATTTAATTTTGATTTCTTAGTTGAATGATTATATGAATTATTTTGTCCAATTTACTACTAACATATGTGATATTTAGGATCTTCATTTGAGGGAGCTGATTGGAGCGGGTGAGAGACAAGATGGACGTTACTACTTTTGGTAGGTTCTGATGATCAAAGTGGTTTTTGTTGAAGCTTTATCCTATTTGGAACTTTTGTATAGAAGATCGAGTCATCCTTCTGAGAAAGTAGTAAAGTTACTTCCTTATGTTAGTAACTCTAGATATCATCTAAATAAAGTATGTGAAATTGTTCATCATGCTAAGCAGACTAGAAATAATTTTCCAATGAGTGAACAGAAAGCCACTCGTACTTTTTAGTTAGTTCATTGTGATTTTTGGGGGTTTTATGACACTTCTTCATCTTATGGATCTCATTATTTTTTTATATTAGCTGATGAATTCTCTCGGGCTATTTGGGTATATCTATTGTCTAACAAAAAGGAGATTTTCAAAGTTTTCTTGCCATTCATTACTATGATTGGTTGTCATTTCTCTCAACAAATAAAGTGTGTTAGAAGTGATAATAGGATGAAATTTAATTGTATCCAAGATTATTTTATTGCAAATGGCATTACCTTTTAAATATCTTATGTTGGTACTCCTCAACAAATTGGGAGAGTGGAGAGGAAACACCACCATATTTTAAATGTGTAACAACCCATTTTTAGTAAAATTGAAATAGTGGTTTCAGGACAACAAATCCGAAGTTAGAAAATTTATTTTATTATTATTATATGGTCTACAGCATGATAGTATTACCATTTAAAAATTTCGTTAAGAAATTTTACCGTTTACATGCTCAATTTGATAAAAAGGACAAAATCGCATAAAGTGCAAAAGTTGTGTCCTAATAACTAAACGTGTTTAATAGCTATAGAACTTTAAAGTGGAGGTCCTTATATGGTAATTACACCATTTATGAGTGTAACACCCCTAACCCGTATCCGATGTCAAAACAGGGTTACGGAGTATTACCGGACATATAAACCAAACAATCATACATTTCATAATCAGTTCTCATTCAAAACAAAAACAATTTAAATTCATTCATATGGTAACTAATACAAGCCCTCGAGGCCCAAAATAGACATTTAAAAGTGGTTCGAGACTAATCTGAACACTCAAGAGATTTTAAGAAAAACATTAAAAATTTCCAAAGTGCAGGGGACACACACTCGTGTAGCCAGGCCGTGTGGGCATTCGAAATGGGGACACACAGCCATATTCCAGCCTATGTCTGACCCCGTGTAACTCACTGACTTAGGTCACACGGCCAACCACACGCCTGTGAGTCAGGCCATGTACCCTATGAAATGGCCTCAGACGCCCGTGTGCCAGGTCGTGTGCTAGGCCGGGTGAAAACTGAAGGGTATACTG
>CM025145.1:11527753-11541735 GCA_013467495.1 Gossypium gossypioides | reverse complement strand
CTCCCACCTCGAAGGTGAGCTTCCACTTCTCTCCTCTTCTTACTTTCTTCTTACAATCGTTTAAAAAAAAGACAAATATGAAAAAACAAACACAAAAATATCACCGAAAAATCGAAGGAGGATCACCTTTCGAAAACCCCTTTTTTCTTTGATTTCTCTGAATATTTTTTTACAATAAGTGTGTGCTCTCTCTTTTGCCTTTTTTTCTGTATTTCAATATGCATGTGTGTGTGTGTGTGTGTTTTACAGTATTCGAATGGCCTTTTTATGGCCCGAATTACAAAATAAAATAAAAAGAAAATAAAAGGAAAAATGCTCCCCCAAATCCCCTCTGTTGCCCCTATTCTGCTATCTTTCGCTGCTTGTTTTTGTGTGTATTTTGCAGGTATGAGGGCAGAGGTCGACGTGGAGGTACGGAGGCAGGGACGCAAGCGCATGGAGGCGTGGCACGTAGCTGTGGTGCACGAGGGCAAAGGCTCGGCACGTGGGGACGAAGGCCTTGGTGGCCGTGGCGCTGGAAGTTGAAGACTAGGGTTTCAGTTTTGGGTTGTATTGGGCTAACAGCTCGGGCTAGGGTTAGGTGTTAGGCTAATTTAGGGATATTGGGTCTAGGTGATTTGGGGCTTTATTGGGCCGATTGGTTAGTGTAAATGGACTTTGGTTTATTGGACTTTTAATTTTGTTTTTATATTGATTTTATTATCTATCGGGCCGGGAAATATTGGGCCATTACAGTTGCCCCTCTTTGCTCGTTGTCGTGTAACGAAAATGGAGCAAAGATTTTAAAATGGCCAATTTTGCCCAGTCGTACTGGACTTTGGTGTTCTTCTTCTTGATGTAGCCTCATTCCAACCTACTGCATCTTCAGAGGTATAGGAATTGGTGCTTCGATCTACTCCACTATAGCATCAGGGAGATAGGATCATTGGCTTCGATCCGCTTCACTGTCGATGCAGGAAGGCAAGACCTACTATCTTCAACCTATTCCACTGCTGGTCAGGGGGTTAGGATTTGCAATCTTCTACCTATTCCACTGCTAGTCAGGGAGCTAGGACTTTCGGTCTTCCACCTATTCCACTACTGGTCAGGGAACTAGGTTTTACAATCTTTCGCCTATTCCAATGCTGGTCAGGGAACTAGGACTTGCAGTCTTCCACCTATTCCATTGCTGGTCAGGGAACTAGGTTTTACAATCTTCCACCTATTCCACTGCTGGTTAGGGAACTATCCCTTTAAAGTGCAAAAATTAAAATCAATCTAGTGACGTTTCCTCTCCGACAACAGCGCTAGTAACTTGACCTCTAGACGTACTAACGTTTAAAGTGTGAATACTGCAATAAAATATAGAATGACAAGGCAGTATCCGCAAGTATACGGGTCGAGTTGTAATATAATTTTACAATGATGTACGTGAGTACTCCGAGGATAGTACCCAATGAAGGAAAGTGCTAGATCAATTCTAACCTAAACACTAAAATATCTAATTAGGACTTTAAATAAATTATAGTACAAGAACATAAAACAAAGGTTTTTAAAGTTTTTAGAATAAAACAAAATAACATAAAATAAATAAAATTAAGGAGATAGAAGAGTAGAGAAAATCAAATCTTGATTCTGGGTGATTAACTCGCTTTGGTAATACCATCAACTGTTGCTTCGGGTTCCTCGTCAATCAACTAGTCGCTACCCTAGGAGGACCTTTCGATCTTCCACTAACATAATGAGTTAGCAAGAACTACTTATCTTCCGACCTCACAGTCCAGATTGGCTTGGGATGAAGGTGTTCACGAATAGACAATACAAATTTTGGGTTAATTCCCACCTTGATGACTTCCTAGGGTTGTCAGCCCCAGTGTTTGTTTCACGTTCTTCCTTTCCCAAGCAACTGATCCGTTGAGTAACCCTATAAAATAATTAATAGATCATACCTCCACTCGCTAACCCCCCACAGAGGGATTTGTTCCTCATGGCTTTAATAGACAATGTGAAATCGATATAAAGAAAAGCATGCTAATTAAATCGATAAGATAAAGTAAATTAAAGAGCCTGATTGTATGGAAATTAAGCACAAATCCACAGATTTTAATTGCTTCCACAATTCAGATCTCTTGAAATCAACAACAATAAATAAAATAAATCTAAAACCTAAAAATGAAAGAAAACTAAACTAAATTTTATAGAGAGAATCTAGGCTAAAGGAATGATGTCTATAACATGTGCCAAAGGAGCCTATTTATAGCTTTTAGGTTGCCGTCATCCTTAACCCTAGGTTAGTTGACCTTCTTGAGCTTTAGGTTTTATTATGCAGACCAAAATGCCCCTGCTTTGCATTTAATTTCTATCACAGAATCGTTGACGCGACACACCAGGTCCTGTGTTGCGAAAGAGGTAACAGTGTACTCCTTCTTGAGATGTCTTCAGAGGTATGTCTCGACATCCTCAATCTATGTCATGACATCGAAGGAAGACTTGAGTTTTTTTCCATTACGCTCCCCATGTTGCGACATCGAGTCATCTGTGTTGCGACATAACAACTAATATTCATTTAATATGCCTTCTAATGGTCTCTCGCAAAATACGTTAGCTCACCCTTGGGCCTCATTCAGCCCCTACGGTCAATAATAGACTCAATTTACACATTTTATTGAATGTAAATAAAACTAAGAAAACTTAACCAAAACATAATGAAAATGCTTGTCTTCAAGCTCCTTAAATGCGAAAACCAGTTTAATCTGCTACACCGAATTACAACAGATCACACATATTTCATAGATTAAATCAAGAGTATGGGAAAACTTACACTCATAATTTAGAGTAGGGGTTTAGGCTACTTCAAAATTTCCAATTAATATAATGAATCGTGTCCACAAGCAACGATTGTAAACACCCACCAATTACACTTTCGTCGAAATGCCAAAAGCTCAAACTAGATTGTCCTTAACTTGTGGAAGGTTCTAATGAATCTGAGGCTTCAACAACATAAATCACACAACAACACAATCACAATCAGCTAAGGACTCACCTCAAGCAATAAAACACATAAGCCTAAGCTAAGTTTTCAAGTAACCAAAATCTTCGACATAACAAACTTAAATTCAAATATCCTGATCTATACTTAATATTTTCACCTAAAATGTATTCCATTCATCTAATTATTGACCTACAATAGATTCTCAACCTTTAAACTACACAAAACTACTTAACTCATGGTATCAAAATTTTCAACATTTTTTTGGCAATTTTCACGAAAATTCATTAAATTGTTAGAAATATTTATCAAAACTTAAAAGTAAGTTTAAAAATCTCTTAATCTCATCAAAACTAATTGAAAAATACTTTGAAACCACGTTTTTATCCAAAATCCAAAAATTCACCATTAACGACCTAATTTTCAGCTTTGATTGAAAACATGCAATTCAATAGCTAAAAACTAAGTTTTAGAGACTAAATAATATTTAAAACTACTGGGTAGATGAATGGTTACCTTCGAGTGAAGAAAATCGAGCTTTTGACTGAAAACCTAAAAAACCCACAAACTTGACAATCGAGCAATCTGTGGTGTTTTGGGTGTTTTTCTTGAAATTATATGAAGGTTGGGAGAATGAAAGAAATCAAGGGAATGGGGTTTGGAAATCAAAATTTGAATGGGAAGAGCTTGGGAGGGCAAGGGATGGTAAACAAAAGAGAAGGGAGAAAACTATCGTGATGTATTGTATGTGGGGGATGATATTAGGTTGATTTCAAAATTTGGCTTAACTACTTTATAAACACATAGAAATTTCCCCTTTTACAAATCAATCCCTATTTCAAAATTAAAAACCTTTTGAACATTATTTTCAAAAATTGATTGGATTTCCTAAATACCATAAATAAAAACATCTTTGATTACCATGCTTACGAAATTTTCAAGCTCACTAAAGCTAAAACCCCTAAAATACCTCTAAAACTCCTAGGCCCAATTTTAGGGTGTGAAAGGTGAATATTTAGATGGATGATATCAGTTTTAGAAAAAAAATATTAAGTATAAACTGAGATAATTGATTGAGCTCTAAGTTTGCTATGTCGAAGGTTTCGGTTACAAGAGAATCTAGCTTAGACTTGTGTTTTTGATTGATTTAGGAGAGTCGTTGAATGAATGTTGATTGTGCTTGTTGTGTGATTTACTTGTTGAATCTTCAAATTCGTTAGGACCTTCTACAAGTTAAGGAAAAGCTAGTTTGAGTTTTCGACATCTTGGTGAAAGTGTAAATGATGAGTGTTTGGAATTGCTACTTGTAGACACGATTCATTGCGTTAATTTGGAATTTAGAAATAGCCTAAACCCCTATTGTAAATTCCGAGCGTAAGCTTTCTTATACTTTTGATTTAATATGTGATTGTGTATTGTGAAATTGTGGATTAAAATGTGATACTATAACATGTGAAATAAGCTTAATACGAATATTGTGATAGAGTTGATTGTGACATGTTATACGTGTCAAATGATAGAGATCAGTTGTGTTTGTAATGTGAATTTGCAGTGAAAAAGTGTAGAAAAAGGTATGTAATATATGTGTTTAATAACAAATATTTTGGGATCTTTGAGACTGTTGGATATAGTTGGCATGCCATAGGATTGTGAGTACTCACCTTTGTGTTGTGTTTTTAGGGCATTAAGGCTCGGGCCAAATTTGGAGAGATAAGGGAATGTGAGCTAAGCTCCATTCACCAGGACATGTTTGGTGTGTTGGAGATGTTAGGTATATGCTACGCTTTTGGGATATGTTCGACTCTACAAGTCATTTGGTGTGTTAGAAATCCGTGTATCCGATGTGTGGTGATAGAGCCCACTTTTATGTTTCATAGCCTAAAGTGCCAAATTATCAATAAATGTGATTATGTGTGATGTGATATATGCCTAACTGAGTATGTGATTATTATGTAAAATAATCAACAAATAATGCATGAATAAGTATAATATGACAGTAAAGTTTAAATGTTGTAATCGTGCTATATGGTTGATTCATTAAATCATGATGACATGTTTGTGTGGTAGTTATTCTAATAAATCATTGAGCTTGTTAAAACTCACCCACTCCGTTTTAAACCTTTTCAGACTATTAAGCATTGCGGTGTGAGTGGTGTGGAATATTTTCCAAGGAACTGATCCAAGTAGTTTAGCTTTTGAGTATGTGTTTACTTGTTATTATTTCGGGATTGTGGGAATAAGGCAATGTGGTAGATTTGTTACATAAATATTGCCATGATGTTTTGGATGTCTTCATAGCATATTTGCTATTAGGATTTATGGACTCGAATCTTGTTATATTGATTCATTGCTAGGACATGTTTTCGATGATTGAACTATTATTATGGTCGTTTTGATGATCATTTGATGAGGTAAAAGTTGCATGTTGAATAGTTATTAGTTATAATGGATTATATGCCTTAAATTGTTGTTTTTTCTTTTTTGAAACAGATGTATCGATATTTGGGTTTTAAAATCAATACCTCCCTGATTTTTGAAATGGCAAGAAGCTAGTAATGAGATTTGGTATCGATACCATAACACGAGTATCGATACTCGAGGTAATAAAACTGATACTTTTTGGAATGTGCCAATGTTTTCTTGTATTTTTATTTTAGGCGAGAAACAAAATGTTGTTTTGGTACTGATTTTTCAAGCGGTATCGATACCATATAAGAAAATTATCGATACCTCAGTTTCAGTATCAATACCTACATGATTTATTCAGAATTTTTGCTTAGTAGTTTCAAAGCATGTTTAATTCTTGTTATAGGTTCCTTTCATGTATGTTTAGCATACTTAAATGATGTTTAGGACATGTTTGACTTAAAATTTCTACAATTGCTAAAATGGAAGATGTTTGCTTAATAATGATGTCATATGTATTGCGTATGATGTGTGACGATGGTGTGGGATCCTAATATTCGGGATCGACGATCAGGCCAGGTATAGGGTGTTACAGTTCCATTGTAACACTTAGAACTATTACAACTAACCTGTCACAGTTGCAGTAAAAGCCACATTTATTTCTCAATATTTTATTTGCATTTTTCTCTGCTCGACATACATACGTCGTGGCACAATCACTTAGAATTACCAAGGGGAGTGGGCACTTCCACAATTGCCTTATCAATCTTCTCAATAGAGGGATTGAATGTCCCTTCACCAACAGTTTGTTGTAATTGTTGTTGCTCCTCACACTCTTCAATAGATATGGTCTTTACACGGGCTATAATCATAATAAAAGGATTTTTTTGGACATTTATAGCCAGAAAAGTTTTCACTTCCCAAATAATTCAAGGTTCCTCCAAGATATGAAAAGAGAAATATCTCCAAAGGTTGATTACCACCAAAAATAAATGGTGCCAAAAAATATTTCACAAACCTCTAAAAGTCTGAGTAAATCAATTAGCATCATAATTACCCCAAATACACTAACATTGAACCTTGTCCTATGGATGCCTTCCATAATTAGTCAACACACTTTATGCTCAGCAAATTTCAGTTGAGCTTCTCAAGCTCTCAAACCTATTAGAATCCAAGGCTTTTATGAAAGAATCATGTAGCTGGCTTTAAGTAAGCACATACTTCTTTCCACATGTGCTTTCACAATCATCCATATTGCAACCTACTAAGCATACTAAGTTGTCTTTAGTAAACCAAATGTCAAAATTAGTATGACGATGAATGTACCTAATGATTTGATTAACTACCTTGACATGAGATTCTTTAGGATTGGTATGGTATCTAGCACAAACACCAACACTAAGTTTAAATTAGGACAACTAGTTGTGAGATAAAGCAGACTATTCATCTTGCTTCTGTAGGTCATCTAGGGAGTGGGCACTCCCTTAACGTCTGCACACAGTTTCTCATTAATAAGCATAGGTATTTTGGTTGGCTTAGAGCTTTCAAGCCCAAATTTCTTATACCATAGCTCCAATTCTAAAGTTTTAGCACTATTGCAATTGATAGACAACATCACCTCGTAGTAATTATCAAAAGTACAGCCTCCCTCCATGATCACTTTATCATAATCATTAGTAATAATGCACTTATTTTTAGTGAAATTTACAAGCATACATTGATCACATAGTTTACTGATTCTTAAAAAATTGGCTTTAAAATCATCCCCAAACAGAGCATTCTTTAAACAAGGCATGCCAAGAACATTCAGAGTGCCTTTACCAAGAATCTGGCCTTTTTTCCAAACTTTAAAGGTCACCTTTCAATAATGGAATCTTCAAAATCAGTCAAATAGGATTGGTTGCCTATTATGTGACAAGGTTTTCATTAAAATAGGTTTGGTTACCTATCATGTGACCAGAAAAACCATTGTCTAAATACCAAACACCATCAACAATGGACTTTAGGGAACAATATGCAATAAAAAGACATTTGGCTTCTTTCTTCACCCATACTTTCTTTTTCGCTTTTCCAGCAGTAATGCCATAGGAAGTGGGCACTCCTTTGGCCACCAATTTCCTTCATCCTAAACCATGGAGCATTTTGAATTAGCGTGGTCTTATTTCACTAGGAGCACCACAATAGTGACAAATCACCTTGTTAGGATGAACATTCTTTTTGGATGGCTCGAGTATCACAAGATTTTCACAAAATTCCATTGAACTAAAAGCTTTAACAAAAGCTATGAGACTAGACATAACAATTTTACCTTTATCAACAAATCCTATTACTCCTTTTCTAGGATCTTGCTTCCCAACTGCTACAATCTCATTAAGTTTTTTGTTGCTTGTATTAAACTTTTCAAGCATAAGTTTTGTATCAACAAGTTCATTCTTTACCTTCACAAAATTGTCAAGGTCCTCTACAAGTTCCTTATTGCCTTCACAAGGTTGTCAAGTTTTGTATTAGTAAGTTCCTTCTTTAACTTCTACCTATTTAACCAACATAGCATCCTCATCATTTGACTGCTTATTTTCCTATAATAATTGAGAATTGATTTCACACACTATCCCCCATTTTCCCAACATCTTATCGTAAGTCTTCAAAAATTCTTCATTTCAATCGAAATTTGATTCACTACTAGAATCACCATCATCAACAATACTAACAGCGAAAGCAACAAAATTTTGATGCTCCTTCTCTAATTCAAATCCATTGGATGAGTCCTCATTACTCCAATATACACAAAGTGACTTCTTCTTCTTTTTTTCTAGAGTGTTAACATATTAAAATTGGATATGTCCATATCCTTGGCACTCAAACACTGCACTTCTTTCTTATCATCTTTCTTGGATTCCTTTTTTATTACCACCCCCTTATATCTATTTCTGGCAACATTTGTGCTAGCTTTGAACTTCTTTACTCTGTTTTACTGCTTCTTGAATGCTTTGTTGAAGTTTGGTGTGGGTGAGGCAATTTGTTCCTAGAGTTTCTCAATTGCAGCATTTTTGGAACTTGGCACTCCTCCACCCACTTGGAAAACATTATTTCTGTCACCTTTTGTCTTTGTACGTTTGGCACCCTCAAGGTTCATATCCAAAGTTTGCAAAGAGCAAATAAGTTCATCGATTACCAAGCTTTCAAGATTTTTAGCCTCCACAATAGTAGTGACCTCAATAGAAAATCTCTTAGAGAGAGACCTTAACACCTTTATAACAAGCTTCGTGTTTGAATATTCCTCTCCTAATGTGATTGCCTGATTTGAAAGGTCACATAACTTTGCAACTATGCATTTGAATATTCCTATCCTATTCCTACATTCTCAGGCTTTCAAATCTGGATGTTAGCATTTGCATGTTCGATTTTTTAACAATAGAGGTACCTTCATGAGCAATCTCTAATATATCCACACAACCTTTTGAACTATGCATTTAGCAGTTCTCTTAAACTCTTGCATATTCACTCCATAAGATATTACATATAAGGCCTTGGAGTCTGCGCTTGCAAACCTTTCTTTGATGGTAACCCATAGTGTTTTTGGCTTAACATTTCTACCATTCTCAGTGTCCTTTTTGGGTGACTCTCATCCAGTCAACATAGTTCTCTATGCCTTCTCATCAATGAACTTAATACACGCTTTAATGTGTTTTTTTAGTAAACATAATTGCCAAACTCTAGTATATCGGTGTTGAAGTAGAATAACCTTCCATAGCTTGAATCTAACAATACCACAAATCTCCACTAGCTACTTTAAGTAGGAGGCTTAGGTTCAAATTGAAATAAGTTAGACATTGTTGAGAATCAAACTGTTAGACAAGGTGGTGCCTAAGATGATTGGCACTCATTTGGCCACCAGTTTCCTTCATCTCAAACCATGGAGCATTTTGAATCAACGTGGTGTTATTTGACCAAGAGCACCACAATAGTGACAAATCACCTTGTTAGGATGAACATTCTTTTTGGATGGCTTGAGTATTACAGGATTTTCACTAACTTCCTTTGAACTAGAAGCTTTCACAAAAGCTGTGAGACTAGACATAACAATTTTATCTTTATCAACAAATCCTATTCCTCCTCTTCTTGGATCTTCCTTCCCAATTGCTACAATCTCATTGAGTTTGTTCTTGCTTGTATTAACCTTTTCAAGTATAGGTTTTGTATCAACAAGTTCATTCTTTACCTTCACAAGATTGTCAAGGTCCCCTACAAGTTCCTTATTACCTTCACAAGGTTGTCAAGTTTTGTATCAGTAAGTTCCTTCTTTAATCTCTACCTATTTAACCAACATAGCATCCTCATCCTTTAACTACTTATTTTCCTGTAATAATTTATAATTGATTTCACACACTTTCCCCTAATTTCCCAACATCTCCTTGTAGGTCTTCAAAAATTCTTCATTTCAATCAAAATTTGATTCACTACCAGAATCACCATCATCAACAGTACTAGCAACGAAAGCAACAAAAATTTGATGATCCTCCTCTAAGTCAAATCCATTGGATAAGTCCTCATTACTCCAATATACACAAAGTGGCTTTTTCTTCTTCTTTTCTAGAATGTTAATACACAAAAATTGGATATGTCCATATCCTTGGCCCTCAAACACTGCACTTATTTACTCTGTTTTACTGCTTCTTGAATGCTTTGTTGAAGTTTAGTGTAAGTGAGGCAATTTTTTCCTAGAGTTTATCAGTTGTAGCGTTTTCGGAACTTGGCACTCCTCCACCCACTTGGAAAGCATTGTTTCTGTCACCTTTTGTCTTTGTACATTTGGCACCTTCAAGGTTCATATCCAAAGTTTGCAAAGAGCCAATAAGTTCATCGATTGCCAAGCTTTCAAGATTTTTAGCCTTTTTAATAGCAATGACCTTAATAAAAAATCTCTTAGGGAGATACTTTAACACCTATCCAACAAGATTGGTGTTTGAATGTTCCTCTCTTAATTTGAAAGGTCACATAACTTTGCAACTATGCATTTGAATATTCCTCTTCTAATGTAATTTTCTAATTTGAAAGGTCACATAACTTTGCAACTATGCATTTAAATATTCTCCTATTCCTACATTCTCAAGCTTTCAAATCTGGATGTTAGCATTTGCATGTTCGATTGTTTAACAATAGAGGTACCTTTATGAGCAATCTCTAATATATCCACACAACCTTTTTAACTATGCATTTAGAAGTTCTCTTAAACCCTTGCATATTCACTCCATAAGATATTACATATAAGGCCTTGGAGTCTACGTTTGCAAACCTTCCTTTGATGGTAGCCCATAGTGTTTTTGGCTTGACAGTTCTACCATTCTCAATGTCCATTTTGGGTGACTCTCATCCAGTCAACATAGCTATCTTAACCTTCTCATCAATGAACTTAATGCATGCTTTAATGCGTGTTTTTCAGTTAACATAATTGCAAACTCTAGCATATGGGTCTTGAAGTAGAATAACCTTCCATAGCTTGAATCTAACAATACCACGGATCTCCACTAGCTACTTTATATGGGAGGCTTGGATACCAATTGAAATAAGTTAGGCGTTGCTGAGAATCAAACTGTTAGACAAAATGGTGCCTAAGATGATGGGCACTCCTTCAACCACTAAAAGAAAACAATAAAGAAACAGAACACAAGAAGGTTGTTTATGCAGCTTGACTTCCTTATATTTACAGAGTCCAGCTCAATGAGAAATATCCACTCTCTTCAGTAATTACAACAAGTGATATTAATCTATCACACCTCGTGACAATTTCCCTCACATTTGTATTTTAAATACTTGATACTCTCACCACTAAATTCACTCATTGTGAAATCAACAAGTAAAACCACAACACAAAATTTTTACTATTAATATGCACTTATAGAATAAGGTTCCTTACTTAGAATAGATTAAGTGCTCAATTCTCTCTATACATAAACTTATACAAGTCTCTCAATTATATAAAGTTTACCAAGACTTGCTTAAATAAGAAGATCTATCACAATCCCTAGAAAATAACCACATTACAAGCTGAATACAATAGAATAATAATAAACAAGGTAAACAAGGATTCTTGGTCGCTAAATCTTTAGTGATTCAATCCAATCCAACTTCCTTAATTCAATGGATTAGGTAAGGGTGATCCAATTTGATCCAATCTCCAAAATATGTTTCCTCAAGTGATATGATCTTCATTGATGGGCTAGATATCATCCATATACTCTGCATAGCATGTATAACTTGTTCAATAAGTTGTCAACATCTTAAATATGGAAACTATCTCCATACATATTTGGTGGTCAAGGGAATGGCACTCCCTCTGGCACCTTACTCCCTTAACATCAAATTACAAATATCTTATTTTTCAACAGGTTCTGCAATAAACTTTATTGTTATAGAGAAGGTTGATTCTATAACATAAATGAGATATAACATTTAGGATGTGTTTGGTTGGATGGAAAAGTAGAAGGAAAATAAATTTTAAGTGTGCTTGGTTGGGAAGAAAAGTTAGAGGAAAGAAAATATGATGGATGACGATTTTCCATCCTAATGCATAAAAATCAATCCTTCAAAATTGGAAAGATGAGAGGAGAGAAAACGAGAGAGATGTGTATATTAGTTCAAAATTATGCATTTTTCAAATGTTTTATTTTCTTTCCTTACATTTTTCAACTCTATCAAGCAATGAATGGAAAGAAAATGTAAATTTATTTCCATTTTTTCATCTCTCCTACCAAGGACGCCTATGGAAAGAAAAATTATATTTTCCATCCTTCTAATTTTCTAGCCCTTTAATTTTCTATCCTTCAACTTTTTTTTCCACTCTACCAAGGAAAGCCTTAGAGTGTGCTTGGTTGGGTAGAAAAGTGGAGGGATGGGAAGAGGGAATGGAAAAGTGGAAAGAAAATAAATTTTGAGTATACTTGGTTAGGAAGAAAACTTGTATGGATGGAAAGATGATAGGAGAGAAAATGAGAGAGAGGTGCATGTTAGTTCAAAATTATGCATTTTTCAAATGTTTGTTTTCTTTCCTTTCAGTTTTTTAACTCTACCAAAATATAGATGGAAAGAGAAAAACTTTTATTTCACTTTACCATCTTTCCTACCAAGCACAACTATGGAAAGCAAAAAAATATTTTCCATCCTTCTAGTTTTCTACCCCTTCAATTTTTCGTCCTTCCAAATTTCTTTCCACTTTACCAAGTAAAGCTGGTTTAAATCACAAATAGTACTTAAACTATACCATTTTTTCCCAAGTTGGTATTTGAACTTTTTTTTTGTCACAAGTGGTACCAAAACTATACTTCATTACCCAAAGTGATACCTCAACTATACCATTTTTCCCAGGTTTGTACATAAACCTTTTTTGTTTATAAATGGTACCTAAATTAAACTTCGTACCCAAAGTGGTACCAAAACTATACTTCGTTAACTAAATTACCCTAGCCGTTAAAAAAAATTCTTAACCAATCATTTTGTGACATGTGACAAAATGAAATTAAATTATAAAAAAAATCGCATTTAATTAAATTAAAACTTTTCATAAGTGGTAATGGAGTAGAGTTTAAGTACCACGTTGGGTAATAGAGTATAGTTTAGGTACCGCTAGTGAAAAAAAAAGTCTAGTTACCAACTTGGGAAAAATGCATAGTTTATGTACCACTTTGGGTAATGGAGTATAGTTTAGATGCTACTAGAAACTAAAACAAGGTTTAGGTACCAACTTAAGAAAAATAGTATGGTCTAGATACCATTTCAAAATTTAAACCTTATCATTTATATACCATAATTGAAATTAGGGTAAACTATCTAGTTGTTCACCTAATTTTTAGGGCGTTTTATTTTTAGTCACCCAAAATGAAATTCTTACAATTTGGTCATTCAACTTTTAGGGTATTTTTATTTTGGTCACCCAAGTGTTAAATCTTTAACAACGGTTAACTTTACATGTCACATCATATTTATACTTTCATTTTGGTCACCTAAACTTTAGGTTGTTTTTATTTTGGTCACCCCAAAAAATGTCTTTTTTAAGTATTGATTAAGGTAAAAAATCAAGGATTAAAGTGAAAAAAGGTAGAAATTAAAATAATACAAAAAATTGTTAAATTGTAATTGTTTATCCCATTACTAATCTAAATTTGGGTTGTGAAATATAAATTGCAAGAATTTTTCCTTTACTTTTAGTTTAGCATGGAAGATTTAAGATTGTATAATCAAAAGAAATTTAAGTTTCGTAGACAATTATTAATATGAGCTATTGCAATTTATTTCCTTAAGAATAATTTGAAAATATAAAATAAAATTTTAAAATTTAAAAGGAGATTAAATTAATTTTGATGTTTTGAAATTTAAATTTTCAATATTAAAAAAAAAAGAAATTTAGAATTTTGGAAATGGGTAAACAAGTACAATTTGACAATTTTGTGTATTATTTTAGTTCCTATCACTCTTTCAATTTAATCCTTAATTTTCTTTACCTCAATTAATACTGTAAAAAATATTTTTTGAGTAACAAAAATAAAAATAACTTAAATGTTGGGTGACCAAAATAAAAGTGTAAACATGATTTAACATGTACAGTTAACCGTCC
>CM025145.1:11433641-11457254 GCA_013467495.1 Gossypium gossypioides | reverse complement strand
TCATAGCAAGAATACTTCTCAAACTTTGACTCCCATTTGATAACTTGAGGAAAGCATCCAAACTTTGACTACCTTGCGGTTCTGGATAAACATGCCGTCAGGCTTGATTCTTCCAAAATTCCTAAACTCCTGCTCAATTTCAGTAGCAAAAAAGAGGGGAGAAACCAACAAATGAAAAACAAAACGTCTGTGTTCCCAAATCTGAAAACAAATAAGGTTGGGAAAGAAATTAGTTTAACTTTCAAGGATAAAATGGTAAAATAATAAATAAAAGTATGGGCATTTTTGTCTGCTAAAAAAGCTTACTGCCCACTGTGGATAGACAGGAGCTTTTAGCTCCGGTCCAAAATGAAACCAGCAGTGAGATTGAAATTTTCAACTGCACCTCACCATTATTTATCCAAACATCAAAACAATGCAGTGAAAAAGAATATTCTCTCAACATTCCATCTCACCATGGCTTATTTTGCATCCAAAGGGAGCCTTAATTTCCTTTTCCTAATCACAGTCTAATGAATTGAACTAATTAGTATAAATATAAACACCCTAAATTATTTAATTTCAAGCTAAATTTACACTTTAAACAAACAACCTAGGTATATGTTTCTAACCAATCACTTGTATTTGTACAAGTTCAAGTACAAACACGAAATTAAAAAGAAAATTAAAAATTTGAAACTAGAAACTAGAAACTAGAAACAAGGAAAATAAAATAACTGAAAATAAAAAAATTTAAAATTTTCCTAGGTCACCCCCACACTTTATTCGGCATATTGTCCTTAATGTGCAATAAAATATATAAGGGAAAGAGGTTACCTGATTGACATGATTCGTGTAGTCTCAATTGGTGGGGCTACTCCTACTTTCGATTTTAGCTTGCAATTATAGTGTCATCACAAATTATGGTGTTCCTAATAAGAAGAGTGCAATATATATAAAATACCAAAGTTCCTAAAAAATTAAAAACAAGCCAATATCAAACACCCCAAAACTTAAGTTCGATGTCCAAATTGGAAATAACTTAAAAATTGTCCAAAATTAATCAGAATCAGTTTTCCATTCATCCTCATTGTCATCTTCTCCTGGCGGTGGAAATTGTACAAACATGTCTGGTAGTGGCGTTGGTGTTAGCCGTCCATTCTGTTGTACGACACGAATCAAGATGTTGCCCATGTCTTGCACTTAACGTGATTTTGAGCTTGTCTTAAGTTGGAATAGGTACTCATCAATTAAGTTCTCGTTTATTTAAAATTTCTTTCTTGCCTTCAATTTATAATTCCAATCTTGACAGGTGATTTTCCATTTGATTTTTTGTCCCTTTCTTGTCTAGAATCCATAAATCAAACTCTTGGAGGAGTAGCACCCATCTCATTAGTCTTACTTTTTTCCCTTTTCTTCATTACATACTTTAATTCTGAGTGATCCTTATAAACATAAACTCTGTTTGCCATCAGATACGGTTTGAATTTCTCACATGCAAATACATTTGCTAGCATTTCTTTCTTTGTGGTAATGTAATTGCATTGGGATGGATTAAGTGTCTTACTTGCAAAGTGAATGGCGTGAAAAACCTTTTCTCTATCTTGTACCAAGACTGCTCTAACTACATGATCACTCGCATCACATATAATCACAAAAGGCCGTGTCCAATCAGGGCTGACTATAATGGGTGTTGAAACTAATTTCTATTTTAGAACATTGAAAGCTTCAATGCATTTTTCGTTGAAATCAAAAGGAACATCTTTCTAAAGCAACTAGCTTAATGGTTTTGGGGCTTGTCCAAAGTTTTTTACGAATCGTTTGTAAAAGTTGATGTGTCCTAAGAAATTTCTCACTCCGCAAACGTTTGTTGGATGTGTTAGCTTCTATATTACTACAATCTTGGCCTTTTCAACTTTTAGAGCTTTCCTTGAAATTTGATGCACGAGAACGATCCTTTCTTTCACCGTGAAATGACATTTTTCCCAGTTGAGCACTAAATTGGTTTCTTCACATCATGTTAAAACTCATTCAATGTTGTGTAAACATTTCGTGAATGAGTCTTCATAAATAGAAAAATCATCCATGAATATATCTAACCCATCTTCTAGCATGTCAGCAAAGATTACAATAATACATCGCATAAATGTAGTTGGAGTGTTGCATAATCCAAACGACATCCTTCTGAAGGCATAAGTTCCAAATGGGCATGTAAACATACTTTTCTCTTGATCATCTAGATGAATAGGAATTTGATGATATCCCAAATATCTATTAAGGAAATAATAGTATTCCTTTTCGGCCAATCGATCAAGCATTTGGTCTACAAATGGTAATGGGAAGTGATCTTTTTTTGTTGCGTTGTTTAATTTCCTGTAATCGGTACATACTCGCCAACCTGTAACTATTTGAGTAGGGATCAAGTCATTTTTCTCATTTGTCACCACCGTCATTCCATATTTTTTGGAACACATTGTGTTAGACTTACCCATTCGCTATCAAAGATAGGGTAGATAATTCCAATGTCTAACCACTTCATTAACTCCTTCTTAACCACCTCCTTCATTGCTGGATTAAGATGTCGTTGAGCATCAACCACTAGCTTCTTTCTTTCATCCAATCTTATTTTATGCTGACATAAAACTGGATTGATTCCTTTAATGTTGGAAATGGTCCACCCAATAGCTTTCTTGTGAGCTTTAAGTACACCTAGAAGTGTTTCCTCTTGCTCTCTCGATAAGCATACTACAATGGTTACTAGTAAAGCATCATTATCACCCATGTAACACCCCATATCTGGCGAGTCCAAAGTTTGGGCGTATAGTAGTAAATAGTCTGTCTAGCGTAGTATTATCTGTCCAAAAGATTATTTTGGGATATACATGTGGGTGTGTAGTAATCGCCACAAGAATATGTAAGAATTTGATTTTCTAATATTCTATCATGATTTAATAAGTTCATGTTAATAAATTAAGGGTAAGTATAAAATGAGTATTCGCCAAAAAGTATAATGCGTCTGGTTTGTATGGAACACTGTGTTGGTTAGACTTTAAGTAATCCGGTTAGAAATAAACTGTATAGCTTAGCCTAATAAGTATGATGAAGGGAACTATTTATATGTTTCTCGAAAACTTTAAGCCAATAAAAATGCAAGTTCTGATACGTATGACACTTGTTAAATTTCATCAAGCAAGTTGAGTCATATTTATATGTGAGAGTGTGTTCTAAAAGGGGGTTTTCCCTTGTTCTTCCTCTTCCTTAAATGTTATTTACTGATACCTTCCTTAAGTTTGGATGTACATCTTTATTGATAAGCTAGAAGCTATGGTTATGTTATAATCAGTGATTATTCCATTTAAGAGTAAGTACTACTATTTTGCATGTTAAATTCTTGAAGAGTAAGTCTGTAAAAAGGTACATGAACAATATGATGAAAGTTTAAGGCTTTGTTGGGAGTTGTTAGTGTTTGAATTGATGGTAAATTGCATACGAATGAGTCTTAATGAAGTTCTTACGTAACATCTCACCCGATGTAGTCTAGGGTATTTGAATACTATTTGTGGTGATAAGCTTATCTAATAAATTCTAAGAAAATAAATTGTTAAGAACTCGTAAAGTGTTGAAGTACTATGAGTACGCCCACGGGCGAAGTCCATGTTAAGGCGAGACTGGTGGTTGGTGATGCTCCTTTATAGAGTGTATGACACCTTAATTGATAGACTTTAAAGCTTATTTCTTAGTATGGTTAGCCTTATTACTTTGGTTGAACTAGATAGTTAGCCTGGAGAGGGTTAGTTAGAATGAGACAAGATATCTGATATTAAGAGAACAAGAATTTAAGAAGAGAGAGAAAGTTATTTGTCACAATTGTCGAATGAGGGGTAGTGGGGAGAATGAACTTGCCCACTAAGTTTTCCTCTCGTGCATGCCTGTATAAAGCCAGTATTGGTTTCTTTACAAATCTTTGTGCTTTCTTTTAAAAACTTTATTTTCTCTCCAAATTCTCTCTGCAACGCTTGGGAAAGCCTTAGAACTAAGGCTAGCTAGGAGGTTTTGGGTTTGTTGTATTCAGCAAACTCTATCGACGTTTGATAACTTATAAATATTGACAAACCTTAAGCTATTATCATGGTTATTTATGGGGCCTTAGGGTTTCATGCTCTATGATCAGTTTAGATGGAAAGAGGGGAGGAAACTTCTAGATTCTGGGTTTCCTGACTTAGTGTTCTTGAAATCTTACTTAGCCTTTTTGAAAGGCGTAATCTGATAAGGTAATTACTTATGTTATAGCTCAAGAAACTCCTAAAAGCTCTTAAGACAAAGGTAAGGAACCTGTGGTCTAAGCCTTAGTGTATTTTTTGGTGAGTTCCTTTATACCCTATATGTGTTTATCCTGCTTCTGTTCATGTCTAGTTCAAGGTAAGTTCACATGCCCAGTGAAAAGCCTAGTTTTGCATTTCTATGAAAGTGATAAAGAACATTTCTTTGTGTTGAGTCATTACTGCTTTCATATTTTAAAAAAAAAACCATATGGTCAAATAAAGAAAAGAATTCATGGCGTTGCCTTCAATGAAATATCCATCAAACTGGTAGATCGTGGTACATGAAATATGACTCTGTGATGAATTCATGGCATTGCCTTCGATGCAAAGTGCATTGAACTGATAGATCGCGGTACATGAATAATGGTTATGTAGCCGCTAGTAAAGAAGGTACATTGCAAACCAGATTGGCAAGAATGGTAAAGTAAACAAAAAAAATGATTAATCTTTGAACACGAACCAAGGTTTTGACTAACACAAAGAAGGTTATCTACATAAATGTATGGGCGTCATGTATATGCCAAAAAGCGTAGTCTATCATGAATCTATACAAGTTTGGTCTTTGCCAATGGGCGAAATATGTTTACCACTGGGGAGGAAGAGTCTATTTGTTTCCTTGACATATAGTTATCCTAATGTCTACCCTGGAACTCACTAATTTCTATGAACTTACTCTATTTCTCTTTCCTTCTTAGGACCACCCAAGAAGTAGGAAGAATTTAAGGAATCTACTAGATATCATAATTTGCTGTAAGAATTCTGATGTTTGTTACTATGCATGACAGATATAAAAGGGGATTAGTTCACCAATTTTTTGTTTTCAAAGAACTATTATTTTGTAACTAAACTTTTATATTCGCCCAATCATAGTGTTCTTTAGTTTTTATTTTGGAAAAACTTTTATGATCCAAAATGTTTTGGCCCATTAAATGTGAGTGTTTAATATTATTACCTTACACATATCTAGTTGAATACATGAAACTCGAGTCTCTGCCTAATGTATTTCTGAAAATAAGATTTTTTTTTGTTGTAACGCGCTAATCTTGGACCCTCCACAAGGGTTGGATTTGGGGCGCTACATCTTATGTTCTGGAAGTAGTGGTTGCTGATGGTTTGAGATGGGTACCTAGATCTAGAATTTTGAACTGTGGTAAGCGAGAATCAACTGAGTTCCTATGCTAACTCTAGCATGTATACAGTTCATATCGAAGTATGTCTGTATAAAATTGATCAAAATATGAATCCAAAATCATGGAATGGATCATATGAAGATGATATGTATACGACTATATGAATGATTATTAAAGAAAATCTATGAGTTTATGAATGGTTGCTGAGGCTATTATGTATATTTGGTATGGATTCTAATAAGTTCAAGTATGTGATGAGTGGTTTATGAGTACTGTGATGTTGAAGTAAGGTTGTATATGTCTGTCTAGAATGTATGTTACGAGATGTGTGTTCTTTAGGGTGTATGTTAGGGAATTAAAGTGTTGGGCTTAGGTTGTGTTAGTGCATGAAGAGTTTGGAAAGTGAGCTTGTGTCTGGTCACCGTGGTGGTATCTGATGAAGTTCGGTAGGGTATAAAACACAAACTCTAATATGAAACTCTGAAGGAAAAAGTCCAGGTCATGACACTCTCTGAAAAAGAACTAATGAATGGTGATTTCCCAATGGGATTCTCTGCGTGTCCTAGGACCATGACAGGAAAACCTCATGTAATGTGAGTTTAGGCAAATCCATATCATAAACACGATAGCTAAGAAATGCCTTTATGGCGAACTTTAAAAGGAATTCCTTTGTGGCAAATTCTGAATGGAACGCCTTAGTGGCGTACTCTATATGATTGCCAGTGTGGCGTGTTCTGTTAGGCCTATGTGGAATAAATTGTAAGGGATGTCTAGTAAGATATGAATCTGAATGTCTATCTCTATTGAAAGATATGATAAAATTCTTATAGTTCTATGATAAGTAAAGCTATGATAAGGTATCAATATGTTCTGAGTTAAAAGTGAACAAGTCTTAAGGGTTTCCTTAGAAAAGAGATATGTATCTGTGCATTAAAATAGGTATCTGTTATGATGATCTGTATATATGGAAAGTGATGGATATTGTATCTTTTTCTAGAATTATTCTGAATAAGAGTTAATGTTATCTTGAATTATGGGATTCTAATATATCACAATATGGAATTCGTTAGAGTGGTCTATACAATGATTTATTAATATGAATATGTGTGGTACTGAATCAGGGTATGTTTGAGTATGGATTGATGGTATTATATTCTGTGTGATTATTCGCCAAACATATATGTATCCGCTTGTGATAAATGTTAGTGAACATATATGTATAAGTTAAGGCAAAGATTATTGGAAGTGATTTCTTAGGGTATGTTCTGTTCAGAAATTATTATGGGACATGAGATATAGGAAATAATATGGAAGGATCTCTCAGCTAACTAAATAAGAAAGATTTAGTGTGTTAAGAGCAAGATAACTGGCGTATAAGAGAATGATAAAATTGTGGTGGTATCCGCCAAAATAAATTATGGTTGGCACATTGTAGTTCGAACAAAATTTTCAAAGTATCCATCAAGGTATGGTTATGGTAATACTCACTAAGTACTCATGTACTTACAGGATCTATTATTGCTTTCTGGTATCTAAGAGGAGATTCCAACTGGTGGGACGACAATAGGAGTATGCTAAGGCGGTGGTGAAGTAGACTATTATGCATACAGTGGGCTTGTGGTGTAGTCTAGGAATATGCCCTTTAAGTCTATAATAAATAAACTTTATTTTGTAAGAAATTGTAATGAGTCTATTGTCGTAAGATTATTTTAAGTTAATTCATTTAGTTTCATATAGTAAGTTTTTAATTAACATGTCAAATAACATGTTTAAAAAAATAAGAAATTGTAAATTATTTTTGTTCATAATTGAGTTTTGTGTAGTAACACCCGAGAGCCAGACCTGGTGAATTGGGTCGGGTTTGCAGTGATACAGTTTGGTTATGCATTAGTTGATGATATGAATTGTTGAATTAGATTGGATGTGATTGTGTCTTATGGCATATTGGTTAGATTTAGGAGCTTGTGTTTTTAACCCTACTAGTGCCATCTATTTATAAGGAGAGGAAGTGAAGCCCTAGTTGAATTAGTAGAATGCATTTAATGTCTATTTAATAGAAAAAATCAATCTCCTAGTTGAACTAGGAGTAAGGAGCTAATAGGGTGTGCCTCCCCTCATATGTATTATGAGAGGGATTCAGGCCTCTCTTGTATTTGGTCCAATTATATGTGCTTTCTAGACTTTTTAACTCAGCAGTTTATAATTTAATCAAATCTAATACATGTTTTTTAATTTATTAAATTAAATTAAATAATTAATTTTCACAACTCGATTCTAATTTTGTTAAAATCATGAAAACTTTTTCTTAAAAAAATCTATGAGAAAATATATTTAATTTTTACATTCAACGGATTCACGATGACCAGTTAATTTAATTCTATTTTTGAACTTTAATTAATTAAATTATAATTCTAAAAAATTAAATTAATTCTCAAGGCATTTCCATAGTGAAAAACCAAATTCATTTTCAAATGTAACACATTTCTCAAACATTATCATTTCTATCCATTTTTGTTCATTTGATTAAACATGCAAGTCTTTTTTTTTTTCAACAAGCTAGCGGACGAACTGATTGGACATATGTGATTAGGACTCAAATGATTTATAATTAAGTTTTAGTTTTTTTACTATTAATTATTAATTCATTTAATCACGAAGTTATTCCACTATAGTATCATGACTGAGCTCTCCCCAATTACATACCATTACGAAAGTTACTCAACTAGTGCTCGTCCAATGACCTTGTCATAAGTGTGTTACCCTCATAGGATATCCATAATCTCTTTAGGATAATTTTTTTCTTCCAGTATGATCCTATTTTATCTCATGGTAATCATTACATCTACTTTCACAAAAAGACAAATAATATCAAATCGTAATTCAATTATTTATCATAAAGACAAATTGTAAATAGTGATTTCGAAACCACAATTCTGACGTGTGAGTCTATAAGTATTAATTATTTAATATACGAGGTCATTAGTTTCATATTAAAATTTGGTCCAGAAATTTTGACGTTTGACTAGTTAATTAAAGAAAAAGGACTAAATCATAACAGTTGTAAAAGTTCCTTGCTATTGATATTTTTATATAAATGGCTTAAATAGTTAAAGTTGGAGGATTGACGTTGCAAATAGACCACAACTAAGTAATATAGATGGTTAGTTGAAAGAATTGAATTAAAATTTGGTGTTTTATAATATTATTATTAAATTAAACAAAGGTTAAAATAATAAAAACAAAAGAAAGTGGCATCCATTTTCTTCATTTCGTTATTTCCACCGAAAAACTCCATGGTTGTGAGCTTAAAAATTTCGACTATCTAGTGTTCATGCATGCAAGTCCGTTTTGAACCTATTTCTAGTAAATTTTATGTTTTTGAGATTGTTGCAACTTAATATAGCTAGCCCAGGGACTATTTCGTGAAATTTTCAAAGAATTGAAAACTTGCCATTGTTGTTCTTGAAGCTTTCTTGATGTTTAGGCTTGGTTTTAAAGCTTAATGTTAAAATAGTACTAATTTGTAAAGTGATTTTACATAGTTTTGAATTTAGGGACTAAATTGTTAAATGGTTGTAAATGTCATGAATTTCTTGTAAATTTCGTGACTTGAGGGTTGTTTTAGGATAATAATGGATTAGGCGTAATATTTTTAGGCTTAATTACGAAAAATGAGCTTGTTTTGATTTTAGGGACTAAATTGAATAAAATTCAAAATTTTAGGGAAATTATGAAAAAGTCAACAAAGAATTAATATGCATCAAATGGACATTTATAATGTACTTGGGACTATTAATTGAAATAAATTATCGTTACAAATGGTGATTCTCGCGTGTTTCTGAGGGAAGATGTAAAGCCTACGGGATTGGCGCTTGGTGCCTAAGCGTGTTTTTGGAGGGATGTTAGCCTAGGGGCTAGGCACTTGGTGCCTAGGTGTGTTCTTGGTTGGATTGGCTCGGTTAAGCATTCTGGCTTGTTTTGGGTGGATAACCTTGTATCCGTATATGTTAATATCGTTTATTAGACAGTCTTTTCGATGATTAAATGACATGGTGATGATATGTAAATTATATTTGGATATGATGCCTTGTTGATGACTTGTATACGTTTTCATGGTTTTTGATATTATATCGCGACTTGATAGTTTTTGATATTGCACAAGTGATATGTTTAAAATGGTTCGTATATATGATCCTCACCTGTTGAATGCTTGTGATTGACAGGGTTAATGCTAGTTCAAAAATTTGTTAATTATTAAACTATGAAAATATGGTAAGTTATATCTTTTCAACCTGTGAACTTACTAAGCTTGTAAAAGCTTACTCGTGTCATTTTTCTTGTTTTCGTGTAGATATCATTTTACAGAGCCTGGCAATCGAATCAAATTGAAGATCACACTATCTAGCTATCTTGAATGTGTATTAGTTGAATGTGTGTGGCAAATGATGTGATGAATAATAACTTGAATGTGAGATTTGAATGTCATGATATGTTACTTGTATTGATCATCTTGATAGTAAATAGTTTAACAAATATGATTTTGTTGTTGATTATCTTTTGGTGCAAGAAATTATGTTAAATTGTTACTTTACATGATCTTGTATTGTTATGTTTGAACTTGGCTAGATAATGACTTTGGATGATAGGTTTGAATGTTTTTTGTGATGGTGCCTTATGACATATTGGTTAGATTTAGATATGTAGCATGTTTTGATATGTTATGTGGTGTGCTTAAATAAGTTTAGGGAATGAATATCTGCATACTAGTTGCATAAGAGAATTGGGTTAAGGCTTGTTTTTTTAAGTTGACATGTGTATGTATGTATCCTTAAAAGTAGTGGTGACTTGAGCATGAATTGAACCTTTAAACTTATGACTTTTGACCATTTTGAAGAAAGTATCGATAAAAAGGATCAAGTATCAATACCAGACCAAATTAACAATTTAAATTTTGATAGAATGCCAATTTGGTATCAGTATTTTTTCACTAGTATCGATAAATCTTTAAAAATATCGATACCTACAAAAAGGTATCAATAAAAATGTTTTGAACCAAAATTTTCCAAATTTGGTAGTATGTCAAAATAGTATCGATATTTAATTTGCTATCAATACCTAATAACAAAATATCGATACCTATTACAAAGATATTACTATTTGTGCAAGATTTGAAAAGTTTATAATTTGGTCCTTTTTCATGCTTGAGTCTAACTCTTCGTATCTTAAAGCTCGATTTAAGCCTGTTTTTGGTATGAATATCATGTTAAAAGAACACTTGTTTCCTAACAATTGTTTTAATTTAATTTTAAATTGAAATTGCATGTTTTTGACTTGTTAGCAGTTGTAGCATCCCATAACCCTAATCTGACGACAGAGACGGGTAAGGGGTGTTACACAAGTGACTCGTGGCCACATTTAGTTTTCATCTATCATGCAATGCCAATGAGAGGATTTCATTCTACTATTTTGAATGATGCTACATACTGCAAAAGTCGTATACCCAACGCACTAGCCTTCCATTCCTTATATATTCAAACTCAGGCTTTTACTTACACCAAAGTATATCAGTCACGCATACATAGTCCATCATCCACTCAAGATTAAGGTATGTCACACTCTAAATGTCACAAGTGAATAAATCTATAAATTAATTTGGGATCTATTCTACTTGGGACATGTATGATTTATTGTCAGTCTAGTCAGTCAAATCTATGTCTTTATCTTTTGGGAGTCATCCACTCCGATGCCCAAGATAAATTGATCGTTGCCAGACGTACGAACATCTGGACAGGAAATACTGCAGCAAAAAGATAATTAATTAACCAGCAGTGTCCGCAAGTATTCCACGGATCGTATCTAATGGAGGTTTAATTAAATTAAAATTCATTTTCGACACTAACAGGGCTAGACAATAATAACTTAAAACTATAGTAAGAAGAACCAAATTAAAATTATTTAAGTGAAATAACATAAATTAATTTTTTTTAAATAAAACAAATTAACAATCGAAATTAATCCAATTAAACAAGTAGAAGATTAACTCACGTTAGTGTTCCAAATTAACTTCAGAATTCAGGTTTTATCGAGTTAGTCATTAATTAATCAATTATTACCTTTCGGCCTCTAACTAATTAACTAATTGACCAATACTCGTTTATCTTTCGACCTCACTTTCTTGACCGATATAAATTATGATTTACTCCGTAAACATATCTTTTGATCTCATTTATCCTAAACTACTTCCTAAGGTCGTCAATTCTAGAGTTTAATCACACATAATTTAAGCAACTAACTCCGAATAAAACCCCAATTCTTCCATTAATTATTTCTACATGTAATCATTAATCTTCCTAAGAAAATTAGCCACTCACGAATCTAGATGCAATTGTCCATAATTTCATATTCAACATGCAAGGCAAATATTTAAAGAGAAAAAAGAATAAAGAAATTAATCCCTTTCGATGTCGATTTGCGCGCGAAAGCCGAAATTCCTTTGAAAATTGTGAAGACAATCTCGATTGTAAACGAAAACCAAAAAGGAACTAATAAAAAAACTACTTAGATAAGAGCTTGTATCTAAATCAAATCCAAGTTAAAGGAAGGAAAAAATTATGTCTTGTAACATAAAAGGACTAAATTGAAGTAAAGGTTAAACTAAAATAAAATCTTAAAACTAATCTAAGTGGCTCACTCGGTCAAGCCTCCTAAGCTGAGGCTAAACACTTCTATTTATAGCCAAAATTTTCTGCCCTAACTAGGTTAAAAAAATCCCTAAAACTGATTAATATGCATTATGCGGACGAAAACATCCCTAACTTAAAATTCTAATTTGTCACTCTGGTGTCACGATACTACCTTTCGAGGGTGAATTATTTGGCTTCGTAGTTTGATGGTGCGACAACACATACAAGTGTTGCGACGTTGCCGTCATCCTTCGCGTTCTCAAGCCAAAAATAGCGTCATTCACACTCAATTGACTTGTTTGTTCATTCTATGCCTGTATTGGCCCTTTAGGTCATCAAATGGCTAAATATTGTGCAAAAAATTTATTTCACTAAAATTAAACATAAACTAATAAAAATGAAAAGTATAATAAAATCATATAAAAGTGCCAAAAAAAAAGCTCATTAAATGACGAAAAGGCTCTAATTTGCCAGAATGAGTTGTGGCAGATGAAACTCCTTTATTTTAAAAATAATTTAGGTTCGAAATGTGGTGTTCAACACCGGGGTTCTGTGTCTCGACACAGCTCTAGAATTTTGAAATTGGATGTTTCAAAGTGCTGTGTTGCTACACAGCCCTCGTTTTCCCAAATATCTTATTTTCGAGCGTATCATTCCCTTATATTTTCTCCTAATTTGAACATATCATCCCGAGTAGCCACCATTTGGCTTCCTACGGCTGTAATCCTATCCTAATTAAAATTAATAACCTAAATAAATTTCCAAAAATACGAAAAAAAATTAATGTACACTAATTTACAACACGGAAAAAAAATTCAATAATGAAATTATGTATGGCTACCAAACTCATTCCATAGCCCATGAATAACCTTCGTTGAATTCTTGTTTCGTTGTCTCTCGTCACAACCCGTCCAACATATTTTCTTCCATCCGAGATCTTTCCATTTATCACGTTCCCTTGACCCGTTCCTTCCTACACACATCAAACCACAACCATACCTTCGACCGGTATAATAAAACCCCTCACTTTAACTAATACGTCTTCAAGTACACCTTTGGGACGTACTAGAGACCTATAAGCTAATTGCAGTGTGATCGATGTATTTTTTTAATTCCCCCAATCCAAGTCTTAAATAAGTAGACAGGAGCATCAAATTAATATTGGCCCCTAAATCGCAAAGGGCCTTACTAAAAAAGTGTGTCCCCTATCTACACAGGAATTGTAAAACTACCAGAATCTTTTAATTTTGGGGGTATTTTTTTGGGAAATTATCACACTACAATAGGAGTCGATAATTTGCGTACCCTTTTTTAATTTCTTATGCAAAGACATGATTTCTTTTAAATTCTTAGAATATTTCGATATCTTATCGATTAATTCCAATAGTGGCAAATTAACGTTAAGTGATTTAAATAAATTTAAAAAACTTACGAATTCTGCTTCATCCCTTCGTTGTTTGTCTTCCAACCTCGATGGAAATGGTATCTGCTTTGACATAGGCTCCGAATGTTGTACAATTTTCGGTTCGGCAAATTTCCCCGTTAGCTCCTCAAATTCAGGATCATCAAGAGTTTCGTCAACCATATTGACCTTATCAGCCTCCTTTTCTATTGGCTTACTAAGGTTTACTAGAGTCTTACCCGAGCGAAGTGCAATGGCATTCACATGTTCTTTTCCATCCTTCCGAGGGTTATTTTCCATATTACTTGGAATAACAGTGCCCATTTCCCTACACATTTCATTCAACATAGTTACGATGTTGTGCATTTTTTCTTTTAATTTGACCAAATCGTCACGAGTTTGACCGCATTCAAATTTTATTTTTTGAATGTCAGGTCTCATTAATTGCATTTATCCTTCGATTCTATCCAATCTTTGACCACAACCAATATGATCGTTGCCCATTGATCTTTCTTGAGATCTTTGAATATGTGGAGGTTGATACGAAGGATTCAGTAATTTTGAATTGGGTTTCCTCCCCACATCAGATTAAGATTGTCCTACCAATCGGGGTTGTAAGTGTTAGAATAGGGATTTCCACCCCTATTGCCCAAATAATTGACCTCTTCCGGTTGGGTTTTAGAATATGGCACATAGCTTCGAGAAGCATCATTCATAGACGGCTTAACAGTGGTCCCTAAGCAGTGTAGCTTTTCCAATATCTTTTGATATTTATTGTCCTCTTTAACCGCTTTAGTCGTCGATGACTTAGGGCTATGTGAGAATCATTCGTTGGGTCACATATACAAGTTCATGGCAATGTCCTCGATTAAATAACTGGCTAGCTCGTAGGTGTTGTTCATGAATGCCCTATAAACTCAAAATTATATAGGGTTTTTCTATATATTTTTACCACCTTTTTACTTAATTATTGTGTTTATCTTGAGTAATTATTATTGAAATAAGTGAATTTTACTTAATTAGTAATTTTAGACATGAATTTAGAAAGTATGTGAAAATATGCTTAATTACATGATTTTCATGCATATTTTATATTAATTCATGTTAATTTATTAATGTATCTATTTTTCACTATGTAAGAGGTCTATTGAAGACATGATTTAAATAAATAAAAGATGGTCATGCACAAATTATCCATGTGGACGACAAGACAATGCAATTTTGGGAATGGGTTGACTACTTGACCCAATAAAAAAAGGTAATAAAAAGATTGACATATTTCCTAAGTTATTGGATTGAAAAAAACCAAATTTTGGCACCTGAAGATGGCTGCCAAAAATATGTTTTGGGATATTTAATTGAAGGTCCCTGAAGTTGGAAAATATTCAGAATTCAGCCCAACAACTTCTCTGTGGAAACCGTCCACTACATAGCTATTTTTAGCCAAAAAATTCAAATTCAAATTGAGAAGACTTGGTCATCCCTTTTCCTTGAAGCATGGTTGGCCACATGAGAGAGGGAAGGAAGGAAATTTCATCCCTCATTTCTCAACATTCCTCTCACTCACTCTAGTTTTCTCTCAATCCCTTTTCCCTTTTTCCTTTGCATAGCCATCCATCCCCTCTCCAATCTTTAGCTTCAAAATCTTTTTCAAAAGCACTTTTTAGTCGGCTACCTTTTAAACATTTAGCAAAAGAAGCTTCAATCAGAACGGATGAGCGCTTCAATCAGAATATATCCGAAAGGCTACTAAACTAAGTTTTACTCTTTCCTCTTGATTATTTATTTTAACATGTTTGCTTTGAGTTTTATGTTTTTGACATCAACTATGAAGTTTTAAATCCTATTTGCTAGGATGATTATACTAAATTGATGAGATTTCTTTAATTCATGTTAACATGTTTTGTGCATCAGTCGATTATGTTTTCAATTAAAATCATGATGCATTTCATTCATACATGGTTGAGTGCACTCAGATTAGCTGAGAGATCCTAACCAGACGACGACTAGTAGACACATAATTGAAAAGGGCAATGCTTAATTTCGATCATTAAAATTGACTAATTTAAGGTTCATAATATCTTTAGTTAGCTCTATTATCTTGCATGGTTTTTAGATTTATGTAATTAAATTGTTACAAACGTAAATGTCCCTGTGACCTTGCATAAATGCTAAGAAACCCTTAGTCAAATATGATGAGTAACATGCATATTTAACTAAGTAAAAGAGCCAAGATGACTTAATTTGGTTTCCAAACCCATAAGAGATCGAGTTGCCATGGAAGTAATTTTAAACATGTTAGTATGACGAAAGTAAATTAAATTAATTAATATAATTATCCTAACCCATTTAATGTTGATTATTTTTGTTGCTAAAGTCTTCATTCATACATTTAGGTAAATTGCATTTAGATTAGAAATTGCATTAGGGATCACTCTTGCATTTAATTAATCTAATCATCACTATCCAAATTTTTTTATTTTTTTACATGAAATTGATAATTATAATTTTGCAATTAATTTTTTAAGCTTATACAGTCCTTGTGGAGATGATAACTCATTTTTACTTAATTATTATTTGAACGAGTATGTACATTTGTGTAAACACGTTACAAATCGTTACAAGTTTTTGGCACCGTTGCCGGGGACTATTGTCTTAATCATTTTTGTGAAATTATTTTTACAATTTGGTTTTTATTTTTTTATTTAATTTTTAACATTACTAATTTATTTTTTATTTTTTATTTTTCAAGTGTTTTATGAGCTTAGATCGAATCATTGATATATTACCTGTGGACCCTGAAATCGAGCAAACTTTTAGATAGAGAAGATGCAAAAGATTTGCTTAAAGACAAGCCAAGATGGACCTTGAAAATCGAAATGATGGACAAGGTAATGAAGTTAATCAAGTGCACAACCCAATCCTTATTACTGATTATAGGGATCGTGCCATCAAACAATACACTGTGCCACTCTTCAATAAGTTAAATTCGAGAATTAGAAGGCCGGATATCGAGGCATCCCAATTCGAATTGAAACCAATGATGTTTCAAATGCTCCAAACGGTGGGCCATTTCAATGGTATGCCCATAAAGGATCCACACTTACACCTTTGATTATTCATAGAAGTAAGTGATTCATTCAAAAGAGCTAGTAGACTGAAAACGTACTGAAGTTAAAACTGTTTCCGTACTCGTTGCAATATCGAGCACAAGCATGTCTGAATTCATTGCCACCAAGTTCAATATCTATTTGGTAAGAATTAGCAGAAAGGTTTTTGGTAAAAAAATTTCCACTGAACAAAAACGCAAAGTTGCGTAATGAGCTAACAACTTTCCAACAATTGGATGACGAATGTTTGTGTGAGGCGTGGGAAAGATTCAAGGAATTACTTCATAAGTGTCCTCATCATGGGATTCCTCATCGTGTCCAGTTGGAGACGTTTTATAATGGTCTCAAACGCACATGAAAGATTAAAGGTGGATGCTTCTGCAAATGATGTGATTTTGTCTAAGTCTTATAATGAGGCTTATGAGATCATTGAAAGGATCGAAAGTAACAACTACCAATGGTCGACAAATCGAGCAGTTTCAGGAAGACGTGTAGTTGGAGTACATGAAGTGGACGCATTGACCTCACTCTCTGCTCAGGTATCTTCTACTTCCTCTATGTTAAAACAGTTTACCACTAATGGTTTTAACAATTTTGTAGCTCAATCACTAAGTCAGTATGATGTAATTTCTTGTGTATACTGTGGGGATGGTCATTCTTTCGAGAATTGCCCTTCAAATCCCGAATCAGTTTATTTTGTAAGGAACCAATATCAAAACAAAAGTGGACAAGGACCACAATCCAACTTCTACAATCCTTTGTGGTAGAATCATTCGATCTTTTCTTGGAGTAACTAAGGAAATAGACTGAACAATAATCAGATGCAACATAGACCCAACCAATCTCAAGGGTTTAACCAACAAGCTCTAGAACCACCTCAAGCTGAGTCATCAAACAGTTTTGAGGACTTGTTGAAAGCATACATGGCTAAAAATGATGCCTTGATCCAAAGTCAAGTAGCAACATTGAAAAATCTGGAGAAGCAGATGGGTCAGTTAGCTACTGAGCTTTGCAATAGACCATAAGGAGCCTTACCGAGTGATACAGAAAATCTGAGGAATGCATGTAAGGAACATTGCAAAGTGGTAGAGTTACGAAGTGGTAAGATTTTGGAACCTAAGGAGGTTGTCGGTGAAGATGAGCCTACTGAAAAGAAAGGAAGTCAACCAATAGTTGAAGTTCCTACAACAGAAAAGTCGGATGCTGAAAAATCTGATGAGGTAAACCTTAAACTAGTGAATTTTTAAAAGCTAACACGCTCTTTGGCAGATTTGCCTCCTCAAAAAATATGTCCATATCAATCTAGAATTCTATATCCTCAAATAGGTACAATTCAAGAAGTTCTTGGATTTTTTTAAAGCAGCTACATATCAACATACAGGCCTTGGAACAAATGTCCAATTACATGAACTGTATGAAGGATATCTTGTCCAAAAAGAAACGACTTAGTGAGTGTGAGACTGTCGCTTTGACAAAGGAATGTAGTGCATTCTTACAGAACAAACTACCACTGAAACTTAAGGATCCTAGAAGCTTTACAATACATTGCAACATCGGTAAATCATATTACGGTAAAGCTTTATGTGACTTAGGAGCAAGCATCAACTTGATGCCCAAATTCATTTTCAAGTTGTTGGGAATAGGTGAAGGAAGACCCACTATTGTGACACTTCAACTTGCGGATCGATCATTCGCATATCCCGAGGGAAAGATTGAGGATGTTTTGGTAAGAGTTGATAAATTTATTTTTCTTGCTGATTTTTACTATTTTGGATTTTGAAGTAGACAAGGAAGCCCCGATCATCTTCAGGAGACCTTTCTTAGCCACGGGAAGAACGTTGATAGATGTGGAAAAAGGTGAACTCACGATGTGAGTTCAAGATGATAAGGTAACGTTTAACGTTCTAAAGGCAAAGAAATTCCCTGATTCAATGGAAGAGTGTTCGATAATGGAGGAATTAGAAACCTTAGTTTCTAAGGAAAGGACTTCTAAAGAAGACCCATTGGAAAACGCTTTAAAGTCTGAACTATTCGAAGATGAAAAAAGTAATCAAGGTTTGGATTTGTTGGAAGCCAATCCGAGGAGTTATATTCAACCATCGCGGTTCGAATCGCTAGAGTTGGAAGTTCAAGAATTTCACAACCCAAATTGTCAATCGAGGAACTGCCTAAACTTGAACTAAAGGTACTTTCGCCTCACTTAAAATACATTTATCTTGATAATAGTTATACTTTGCCTATGCTTATTTCAGTAGACTTGACAGAACATCAAGAGGAGCAATTGAATGTTGTTTTAAAGAAGTTTAAAAAGACAATTGGTTGGACAATAGTTGATATACGAGGTATAAGTCCTTCCTTTTGTATGCATAAATTTATTTTAGAGGAAGGTGAAGAAGGTAAGATTGATGGGAAAAGGAGACTTAACCCTATCATGAAAGAAGTGGTATGGAAGGAGGTAATCAAATGGTTAGATGCGAGAATTATTTACCCGATCTCAGATAGTTCTTGGGTAAGTCCGGTATAATGTGTACCAAAGAAAGGTGGAATCACATCGTCAAAAATGAACGAAACGAGTTAATCTCAATGAGAACTATCACGGGTTGAGGAATCTGTATTGAATATAGAAAGCTGAACAAAGCCACTCGTAAGGATCATTTTCCTTTACCTTTTATGGATCAAATGTTAGATCAACTAGCAGGTAATGAATTTTATTACTTTTTAGATGGATATTCGGGATACAACCAAATAGTTGTAGTCCCGGAAAACCAACATAAACCTACTTTTACCTGTCCATATGGTACATGTGCTTTTAGGCGAATGCCTTTCAGCTAATGTAATGCACCTGCCATATTTTAGTGATGTATGAATGCAATTTTCACTGATATGGTTGAAAATTATGTTGAGGTTTTCATGGATGATTTTTCTGTGTTTGGTAATACTTACGATATTTGCTTGAATAATTTGGCTAAGGTACTCAACAGATGCAAGGAGACTAATCTCGTCCTTATCTAGGAGAAGTGCCACTTTATGGTTCAGGAGGGAATTGCCTTAGGGCATAAAATTTCCAAGAATGGAAGTGAACTAGATAAAGCAAAGGTGGAGGTAATTGAGAGATTACCACCTCCAGTTAGTGTGCAAGGAGAAATTATATAGGATTTTTCTATATATTTTTACTACCTTTTTGCTTAATTATTGTGTTTATCTTGAGTAATTATTATTGAAATAAGTGAAATGTACTTAATTAGTATTTTTAGACATGAATTTAGAAAGTATGTGAAATTATGCTTAATTACATTATTTTCATGCCTATTTTATATTACTTCATGTAAATTTATTAATGTATGTATTTTTCACTATGTAGGAGGTTTATTGGAGACATGATTTAAATAAATAAAATATGGTCATACACAAATTATCCATGTTGACGGCAAGACCATGCAATTTTGGGCATGGGTTGACTACTTGACTCGGTAAAGAAATGTGATAAAAAGATGGACATGTTTGTTAAGTTATTGGACTGAAAAAAAAAACCGTCCAACAAGGGGAATTAAAAGCCCAATTTCAACACTTGAAGATGGCTGTCCAAAATATGTTTTGGGATATTTAATTAAAGGTCCCTAAAGTAGGAAAATAATCAGAATTCAGCCCAACAACTTCTTTGTTGAAACCGTCCACTACATAGCTATTTTTAGCTTGAAATTCAAATTCAAATTGAGAAGACTTGGCCATCCCTATTCCTTGAAGCACGGTCGGCCACATGAGAGAAGGAAGGAAGGAAATTTAAATCTATTTTTAGTAAACTCAAACCCTTAACTTCACATATAAATACCTTGCCATCCCGCACTTCTCATTCATCCCTCATCCCTTATTTCTCAACAATCCTCTCTTAGTCACTCTAGTTTTCTCTCAATCCCTTATTCCTTTTTCCCTTGCATAGTCGTCCATCCCCTCTCCAATCTTTAGCCTCAAAAGCTTTGTCAAAAGCGCTCTTTAGCTGGCTATCTTTTAAACCCTTAGCAAAAGAAGCTTTAATCAGAACGAATGAGTGCTTCTGTCAGAATAGATCTGAAAGGCTACTGAATTGAGTCTACTCTTTCCTCTTGATTATTTATTTTAACCTGTTTGCTTTGAGTTTTATGTTTTTGACATCAACTATGAAGTTTTAGATCCTATTCGCTAGAATGATTATATTAAATTGATGAGATTTATTTAATTCATGTTAACATATTTTATGCCTCAGGCGATTATGTTTTCAATTAATATCATAATACATTTCATTCATACATGGTTGGGTGCACTCAGATTAATTGAGCGATCCTAACCAGACGATGACTAGTAGAAGCATAATTGAAAAGTACAATGCTTAATTTAGGTCATTAAAATCGACTAAGTTAAGGTCTATAAAATTTTTAGTTAGCTCTGTTATCTTGCATGGTTTTTAGATTTATGTAATTACACTGTTGCAAACATAAATGTCCCTGTGACCTTGCATAAATACTTAGAAACCCTTAGTCTAATATGATTAGTAACATGCATATTTAACTAAGTAAAAGATCCGAAAGGACTTAATTTGGTTTCCAAACCCGTAAGAGATCGAGTTGCCATGGAAGTAATTTCGAACATGTTAGCATGATGAAAGTAAATTGAATTAATTAAAATAATTATCCTTGCCCATTGAATGTTGATTGTTTTTGTAGCTAAAGCCTTCACTCATAAATTTAGGTAAATTGCATTTAGATTAGAAATTGCATTAGGTATCACTCTTGCATTTAATTAATCTAATCATCACTCTTGCATAAACACGTTACAAATCATTATAGGCCCAACCGAATGCACCATCTAATCCAGCTCTCAAGCTACCATCCAACCAGTTATAAAATGTGTAACGCCCTCAACCTGACCCGATTCACCGTATCCAGATCTTGGGTGTTACATTACTATTACAGACATATACATGCTTAAGACATACAAAATTTCCAAAGAAATACATCTTATTTAGTAATACTACTAGTCAAAGTTACATTTGGGTGTACTTTATGTAAATAACATACAAGTATAATTACACAACATATTGGCTTGTAATGTTCCCCCTTATTCAACCTCTAAGTAATATTGATGACTTAATCTATTAACCAACACGATCTATTCACATTATAAGGCTTACAAACAAATTTTCAAGACTTGTACAAAAACATTTTTGTCGGAGTCGACATGCCCATGCAACCCCCACTCTATATGCATAAGTATCCAACTCGCCACTTTTTTGGTGCAGCCTTGACGTCACCCCCTAACACTTCCTTTACTTGAGAAATAAAGCACAATGGGGTAAGTTCGATAGAACTTAGTGAGAAAAAACTATTTTACCTGAGCCCTTATTCAAGGATTTCATCATTTGTTTCTCGTTCATAACTCTGACCCTATCAATTGTACATACTTCTCCATAACTTTCTGCACTGACTTTTCTTTCAGAGCTAAATCGCACTTGCCAATTCTCAGAATACTGTGTTCAGCATTCATTCAAAGTCCGCCAATAGTAATTGTCTTTAGATGATCATCACGAGAACCATTCTTTAGATTATGGCACGAAGGTGTCCCCTTCCAAAGATAGCCACGAATGCGTCCTTTGACAGAAATTTCCACAAAGGCTTCCATTCAGAGTTAGCCATAAAGGTTTCCTTTCAAAAATAGCCACAAAGGCTCACTTATATGGAAATTGGTGTTATTGACGATAAGGATTTGCCTAAACTCACCGTCGTGAGGTTTGCCCCTCATCGTTGGTACTCACCCAATCATCCTTTACATATTCCATATGATGTCATGGTCTTACACTATATGTTCTTTAGAGTGCCATGGAATTTTCCTATTAGAGATTCATGTTTTTAGTCCCGACGGACCCCTTTAGATGACTCCGGAGACAGACACAAACACTTCATCCAGACAGATACTTGATAAACTCATTCACATCTGATTTACTCACGACAGACTCTTCACAACAGACTTGTTCATGACATTAAAATACACATAGGCACTTTACTCATTCAGACACATTATCCTCAGATATCATATCCATATTCCATACAAATCATTCATGCAACTTCATCAGACAAACATTTCTCAAAGAATCATCACATCATGCATTTTTAGCTCATTTTCACAGATGGTTTTAGCATGCATAATACATTTGCAAGAGTTGGCTTAGAGGCTCACCTGTTAACCTCAATAGCAACTTGAGCTCCAAGTTTGCATTTCCACATGCGGACTATTAAAGGTCATTCTACATATTTCTATTTATACTCGAGCAAGCGCACTTTCATCAGAAAACTCATGTGGTCCAGAACACTTAGCCTAGGTGAACAAACAACCCTATACTTGAACTTCGATCTTTAGTCTCACCGTAGTAGGAAAACCCCCTGATCAACAGCTATATGAAAGTAGCAATCGTGCTCTTTTTAAATAGAGGGGAGAGAATAACATTCCTTCCTTCAAAAGCTTTCTTCGTAAGACTTGACAGGTGTCACTCAACTTTCAAACCTGCCCTCATTGGTGGCTTACAGTTGTAAGGAAACGTGTATAAGAATAAAAAAATCTTTTCATTTTTTTGATTTGACTAATCGTTCATTTCTAACTATCTCGTTAGTGTATAACCTACACATTGACTAAACGAATTGGGTGCGTCGTAACCTTGGTGACATCCCCTACCACTCACAAATCCTTGACATCTTTTGCTAATTCCTTCTTCTGCATGTACACATACTTTACGGAGGACATTCCTTGCTTTAAACTTCCATTATTTCCTATACGCCCTACTAGCGCGTCGGAACGTTATTTGGGCGAGCAAGATCACGCCAACCAAATTTCCTTTGACCTAAACACCCAAACTCAGGACTTTGACAAGTCTGGGTGTTACACAATGTTTTCATGTAACACCCCTTACTCGTATTCCGGCTCGGAACAGAGTATGAGGTATTACTAAGTTTTTTTTTTTTT
>CM025145.1:11362276-11376432 GCA_013467495.1 Gossypium gossypioides | reverse complement strand
ATAAAAGTTAATTATATTTGTTTATTTAGTTACTTGATGAATGTATTAAACTAAAAATTAATCATTATAAAGCGATCCTACTTTTCGTTATTAAGGTTATACAAAAATATATAGGCATAAAATTTATAGTCTCCTTAGTTTACAATTTATGTAATTAAAAAAATATTAGGAGAGAAGTTAATTTATGATGGTGTTTTTCTTTATTAAATCTAATGGTTGATTTCAATTCCATATTAACGATGTGAAAACCATATTAATTTGAAAATCTCAAAATTATTATTTATGCAATGTTTAATTTAATTTTCTTTTTCATAATATCAATATGAAATTTTATATGTCGTCAAATCAGAATTCATTAATTAATTTGAAGAATGTTTAATATTTTCTGTAGACGTACGAACCTAAGTTTTTTTAATTGAATGCTAGAGTTACATCGAATGTTATTTACGACCCAATGGTTTTATAATATATTTTGAATGTGTAGTTTTATAATATGTTGAATATTGTTATACAATTCTTTTTTGAACGAAATTGGGCTAGTATTAAACAAAGTAAAGAAAAAGTCCAGCAAACAAACCAAAATAGAAACAGGTCCAACAAACCGGACAAAACAAAGACCAAAAAACAACCAAAGCAAACAGACCCAAACACCGAAAAAACAAAAGAAACAAAGCCCAGTGCAGAACAGCTCACGCAGCAGACAAAACCTTAATCAAGAAATCAAGTGTGTAGTTTCCAAAACCAGCTAGGGGAACCAAAGGCAATTGAAACGGCAACAGGAACCATCAACAGAGAATCCCTAACAACCAGGTCATCGAAAACGTTTCGACCACAGAAACCAACGGAGGAAGCAAGAGCGAGGCACAAAGACAGACCGGTCATTTCCAAAACCCACCGAAGGCAACCAAAAACGCACCATTCGCCGGAGCAGCACAAAGAAACCCACCTATTCATGCGCCACAAAATCCACCCCACTCCCCCTTCCCTCGCCACTCAAGACAAAGCGCCGATCCCTCTCCACTGCCCGCTGCGCGAAATCCGACACACGCCCACTCAGGTACGAACCAGTCCCAGTCCGCAAACCCTCCTTTGCCAACAGATTAGCCACAATGTTGCCTTCACGAAGTACATGCCGAAACTCACATCGCCGAAACAGCCCCGCCCACCATTTAATATCTCGAATATAGGCGCTGAGGATAGAGGAATCAAACAGAGGGGGTTGGGCTTTATGAATCACCGTGAGGGCATCCCCTTCAACAATAACATCCGGAAATCCAAGAGCCAGGCCTAGACGTACCGCCTGAACGCATGCAAGGGCCTCCCCAGCAAAGGCCGAAGGTATGTTTTCATTCACCACCATGTGCGAACCAAGGACAACCTCTTGACTGTTCCTTATGACAGCCCCCGCTCAGGATGTCCTGGATGGAGCATGAAACGGCGCGTCAAAATTGATTTTCAGACAACAGCCATCCGGAGGCCTCCAGCTCTCAATCTCAATCAGACGCCCAGGGAGCTTCAATCGAACCACGTCTACTTCCAGTAAGTAGGCCTCAACCCTCTGAATGTAATACATGCGTCTGAATAATTTCATTTTCATGGACACGACGATTCCGTGCATATCAAATAAACCAGAAAGCGCACACAACTTTTAATAAATACCTACTTAATAAAGACCTCCCTACCCCTGAGACAATGGTTGAACACACCAGCTCTCAATCCTACTACACATGCGGTCCTTTAACATCTGAAACACATTCCATATGTTTCTCCCAATACAATTGGGCAAGCCCAAATATCGCTCCGGGTTAATAGAAACACGAACCCTTAGAAAATTCAAAATACTAGAATTTCGGGCCTCCTCAACATTGGAACTAAAGTAAATCGCCGACTTTTCAAAATTGACAGATTGGCCGGAAGAACTTTCATACTCATCCAAAATCTCTTTTAGCACTAGAACTCCCCATTTTGTTTATTATGATGAATATATTGTTATATAATTTACAACTTTATTATGATGGTCTCATCAGTGTAATAATAAACTAAGTACGACTAATGTTGGTTGTCCTTATAATTCTTATAATTTATTATATTTTAACTCATTATGATGGCAAATTTATGAGAATATGCTAAAAAAAATTGAGAAAGTTTTTTATTTTAATTTTAAATAGTTAATTATTATGCTGTTTAGATAATTAATTTTTTTGTGTTTATATACTCGGTCCGAAGATCGGATTTTAGAGACGCACATAAACAATTTAAGTGCAGGTGCATTGGATGTCATTTATGGACACTTGTGAGATACAAGATTTTTCTACGTGGCTCGTATGCTCGGGGGATTAAATTGGATTTCCCACTTATAAGTGCTTTGGTCGAAAGATAGAGATTGGAGACATACATTTTCGATCTTCCCTACGGTGAGTGTATAGTTACACTCGAGGACGTTAGTTTACAATTTGGTCTATTGGTCAATGGGGAAGTCGTTATGGGGTTAGTGATTAGTGTCAATTAGAGTGCAACATGCGAACAACTACTAGGGAAGGTGTTGAATAAGTTTAGGGGTAGTTGGATCAAGATGAGATGGTTGGAAGACAACTTTCAAACTGTCAAGGCTTTTGCGAGTGATGTTGAAAAAGAATAATTCGTGCGCATATTCATCTTGAAGTTGATCGGGGGTTTGCTAATACTAGGTAAATCTTGCAATCTGGTACATTTAAGGTGGCTACTACTATTAGTCAACTTGAAAGAAGTGGGACGACTTAGTTGGGAATCAACGGTGCTAGTAACATTGTATTAAGAAATATATCGAGTGATGATACTTGAAAAAGTTAAAATTGGTGGTTACATGCTCCTTTTTCAATCGTGGGCATGGTATCAATTGTTATTTTTGCACCTTTGGCTGGAACTCATTTACGAATTTCCAGTTGTAATATGGTAAAATTCATTTGATAATATTATTATCGTTATTATTTTTCATTGTTGAAATTTTGAAATAACATATTATTTAAATAAGTGGAATCACCGGGTGAGACACTGTCGTATACCGATCGAACTAAAGGATATCCGACTAGTTTTAAATCAATAAACTGAAAAGGAGGTTAGTTTATGAATTTGAAATTTATTGATTTTTTATTCCAGCATTTGAAATTTAATATTAGGCATCAGCTAAAATTTATAAATTTGTATTGTAATTTTTCTGGATGCCATATTTGGATTTAAGGATTTAAGAATGTGTCTCGGTCGAATTTTTGGCCAATCGCAACATCTGGCATGTGAAAGTACCATTGATCATTTTTGCAATAGTCGAGATGCACGAATTCGATCGAATGATGCGGTAGTTCGAGTGTACACAACGTATTTTGTCGCCACCCCAAGAGTTCGATGACTTGTACAAGATTGACATGTGGGGGTGACTCGAGGAAAATTGACCAACATTCTACAAGAAGTATATTGAGATTTGGCAGCGTAAGTATGTTTACTTGCCAATGCATGAACCATTTCTCACACCAAAGTTGGCGACATCTTCGAATTACATGAATTGGTTTAAGCATAACGACAAGCTGTATCTACTGTCGGCTTTAGAAAATAGTAGACAATGTCATCGTTGGAGGCCAAGATGAGGGTCCATCAATCTTAGGTAGGGAGAAGATGTCATGGGGGGATCAACATTTGCTCCATCTGCGCAGGAGTTTTTGATTATTGTGCAATCTCCCGGTCAGTATGATATATTAATTTTTGGTTGTAACCTAGTTTTTTTGTCACAAGCATCACAGCACGCACAATCGTTCTTCACATCAACACCTTTAGCTTCAGTTTATTTTACATAAGCACCACAACATGCACAATCATTTCTTGCATCAACACATTCAATACTAGCTTATTTTACACAAGCACCATATCATGCTCAATCATTCCCTGTATCAACATTTTCTCTAGAGATATATTTTGCACGATTGTCACCCACCATATCGTATTACACGTCGATCTCACCAGCAACACTAATGCATCTAGTATCGTCAACTCTTACCTTCTATTCGTAATCGGCCTATGCGACACCATATAGTGGCCCGTCGATAGTATCGTAAACACCCCTAACTTTTTTGTTCTACTGAGGTAAGTCATCCTCGCAACCATCGACTTAAAAGGGGGGATGTACGATGGGCGGTTAGGACATGGTTGCAATCAACCATGGAGGAAGGAGATGAAGTCAACGATCAACCCCGACGTGCACGAGAAGATGAAGCCAAAGTTGATGAGGAGTTGCCAGCTTGCGACAGAACCCTAGGCGTGCCTTGTTCACTCGGTTGTGGCACACATTTTGAGACGCTGATGATTATGTTTTTTTGTTATTTTCTGAAATTATATACTTTGTTTTACATCCTAAATGTACATTTATTTACAATACACGAAACTTGTTTATTAAATTGGTTTGCTTTGTACCATATCATATTGTAGGTTTAAAATTTACAATTATTTCTGTTACTTTTTCATTTAAATTTTTCTCCGTCCTTTTGTTCACCCTAATATTTTGAGAAAGCAAAGAATTGCTCAAGAGGTACGAAAAAAGATTAAAACTTAAGATGGCATATTGTAATATATCTTACTTCAATAAATAATATTAACTAACACTTTAAAGAAAAAAAAGGAATGAATAAAGTTTATCAAGTTTATCCCGGGAATTCTAGGTTGCAGTGACTTAAAAGCAATTAAGTTGGCTTGGTTGAAATGATCAGAGAGAAAACACTATCTGTAGGGGGCGTTTTCATCTGACATGGCAGTGAAAACACTTCTTGTAGGACACGTTTTCCACTGACATATCAGACATGCGGCTACAAAATGCGTCTTATAGGAAGTGTTTTCACTGCCATGTCAGATGAAAATGCCACTTATAGAAAGCGTTTTCCCTTTGGCCATTTCAACTAGCCCAATTTGATTGCTTTTGAGCTCTTGCAACCCGAGATTCCCAAGATAAAAAAGAAGTTTCCCTTTATACCCTGCCCCATCCCTTATATAAATACTCTTTTTTTCATTCTCTACTCACCCACATCTCAGTCTCCTCTAAATTGTTTTCTTTTTCTTGTATGTTGAACTTTTCGGGTTTAAAAATTTATTTCTCTTGCTTTGAGGGAGACATAGTCATAGTTTTAAGTTGTGTTTGGGTTTACGGTAATATCATGGAGCTCGATAACCTACAAATTTCACCTGTTGTGTGAGTATAGAGCCATCACTTGAGAAGTCGGGACTGCTTGCAACTCGAGGTCCAAGTTGGCGATGATTATACCATCTTGGGTTGAAGTGTAACTAAGGTTTGAAGTTTACAAAGGTTATGATGTCAAAGGAGGGAGCATAATCGAGGTATTAGTTGACGGTGCTAATGCGGACACCACAACAAGTTTCTCTTCATTAGAGGAGCATGTTTCATAAAACCCATACACAAGTGCGATGAAGGAAATTGAAAGGGGTCGTTTAGTATAATTAAGTAATTCGTGTTGTCCATCACCACCAAAGGCAGTGATCTTGTTAAGCATCACTTGTTACACCCTAATGCTATCATAGGTTATAATAATGGGGTCACCACCTTAGGTGGTGATGGATAAGATGCATTACTTGATTATACTAAAATGTCACTCCGTTTTTTTCCTTGTATTTGTGTTTGAGTTTTATAAAGCATCCTCTTCTGATGAGAAGAACTCGTTGTCGTGCTTGTATAACAACTGTCAACTATGGCCCCATTTATACTCCATCTCTTGATAGCATAACCTTTGTAAACTTGAAGCCCTAGTTACAATTCAACCTGATACTGTATCATAGTCAACTGGGACCTTGAGTTGCAACGCAATCCGGCTTCCTGTGTGATGACTCCATACTCACATTATAGATGAAATTTGTAGGTCACCCAGCTCTATGACACCACCGTAACTTCAAACATTCTTTAAAACTATACCCATATCTATCTCAAATATGGACAAAAATAAATCTACAAACTTCTAATTTCCAACCGTAAGAAAAATACAATTTTTAGCTAAGTGAAAACGCGCCCCGTAGGACGCGTTTTCCTTTCCCTCTCCAAAAACAGCATATATCGATAAATTTTTAAAAATTCAATATAGTTTCTCAAATCTTTTTTTTTCCAGCATATTCTCATAAATTTGCCCATTATGATGGTATTATGATTCATCATGGTGGATATTATTGGTTATGTTTTGGAACCAGATTTATTATGTCGTTGATACAATTTATATTGATGCAAGTTTTATTGTTTTATCAAGTTTTATTATTTATTATGTTTTAGAATAATAATTAATACTAAAAATTCTATCACACGCGTATGCATTTGGAGATCACATAATTAGAATATAGGTATGCGTTTAAGAATAACATACAATAAATAATGAAACGCAAGTCTTGAAACTAATAATAATAACATATATGCAATATGTACGAAATTAAGATAAAAAAATTGGTTTAAATTGTGAGTTAAAGGAAATTTAAATAGATAAATACATCATATTAATAATATGAAATGCACTTTGATTATTTATTATGACATTTTCATTTTATAGAGTTACTATTAGTTAACTTATAACACCCACTCAATCAATGACATTATCAACAATTTAGGTGAAAAAAATATGTAATAATATTGAAATGTATAAAAATATTAAAATATATCTTTGGTTGTAGTGGTAAAGAAAATTTTTATATATGTTAGTGGCGCATGTGTTCCAAGTTCAACATTTGCAAAATTTTTATTAGTTTTTTTAAATAGGAAAAAGACAAAAGCACCCTCGTAATAATCTAATTTATTAAAAACATGCAAGGTTATTTTGATAATTTCATTGATTGAGTTGACTCGTGACACCAATTCAATCACACTTAAATAATAATATAAAAAAAATTGTTTATTATTATTTTTAAGTATTGTGATGGAATCAGAGATGTATTAAACTATAAGCTTTTAATATATTTTATGTATGTTATACCTACACTATGTACCCCAACACATGTTCTTCAATAGAGTTGGTCTTTCAACGAACTGTGTATCTGGTGAACCTGACTAAGCTAGAGTACCTTCAACTCTTTACCATGGGCAAACCTATGTCTGACATGTCTTATACAGCATCACACCTTCGCTGGACATATATGGGATGCACATGAGAAGTTCAAAATCATTGATTGTCTAGTTGTCTTAAGACGTCATATCCTAGGACATCATATCATTATCACTGCCAGGGAACAGAATCAGATCTCAATGTTAATAATCTCTAAACACGTAAGTAACCTTATCTCCCATTATCAAAAGGCCCATACAATAGCTCATAAGACACTACTTCTCCCTTTTTGCTAAATTTGACCACCAAAAAACCAACCTCGTTTTCAATAGCTCTCCACCTATTCTTCAAGTGAACTAACACTCAAACCACAATTTCCTTCCCTTGTTAATCTAAGTAGTTAACAATTGGATTAGTGAGTATGGAGGACCATGAGCAACCCAAATACTACATCACTTTTGTTAGCATCCTTGTAATAGTCCGCTCAACGTAGATTATACCATATGCCATTGAAGTATAATTGAGTAAGCCAGGAGAGAAAAGCAGTGAATTGTTCGTTAGTGTTTGGATGGTGTATTGCATGAATTTGATAATACGCCCTTGTGGGGGACACCGTGTTGAAATTTTCCGTTTGGCGAACTCTAAGGTTTGGTGAACTCTAGGTTTTGATGAACTCTTTTAAGAGATGATTTGCCAACCCCAAATGTTCTGGGCGAACTGGTTAGTTCACAGAGTGATAGAATTATTTTACGAGGAAACAATAACTCGGTGAGTATCTTTAGAGTTTAGTTGAGGCCTAGTTAGAATTGAACTAAAATACTGTAGATGACAACTTGATATGTTTAGGTAGCCGAATGACTTGTTTAGTTGGTTGCCTAAGTGTACAAGCAATGTTTTACCACTTTGATTAGTGGTAGTAGTTGCGTTTGGTAAAATATTAGACTTCAAATTTTGTTAGTCAAGTTTAGTTTCATATTTCAAAGGTGATAATGGGATGTATGACCTTCCTATTACGCTTATTTTTTGCTATTTGTGCTATAAAAGGATGCCTATAGTCGGGAATGTCTCACCTTTGTTTTCTCTGTGTTCTTCCCTACGTTTCTAAGAAATTTTAAGTTATCTTTGCTAGAGGAGACGAGGAAGGTTTCTAGAAGCTTGTCAAAATGCGATTGATAAGTACCAATTGATTGATAATTTTTTGAGAAACCTTTGGGTTGATGTCGAGGGAATTTAAAGACATGATCTAATTTTAATAGATAAATGGTCTGATAATTATGATTTTTTCTTATTTAGTTCAAGAAGCTAGTGAAGGTCCGAGCAATTAAGGAAAATGATCAGTAGAGTAGATTTTGTCCTAAAATTTCTGGCGAGTTCCTTCTTACTTCCTTTAAGTTACGAAAATTCTATGATCTGTGAGTTGTGTCTTAATTGAAGATAGGTCGATGTGTTCTAAATTGATGTGTGAGTAATAAATCAATGTTGTATGTGTGAGCATGACTATGGTTGAGGTAAAAATACCCACTTTGTGTGCGAACCCAGTACCCGACTATCTATGACATATGAAATGTAGAAAGAAGCTTTATTTGTGATGCCTCCAGTAAGGCGGCTTTATTGTAAACCGGATTGGCAGATTACGACCCGACCTTGCAGGAGAACACATGTTCAATTTAACAAGGAATATGAATATAAATATGAGTATGACTAGTATGCGATTTTAATTTTTGAAATATGGGTCCGAGGCTGGCACAAGGTTGGGTCATAGTTACATACATGATTGAGAGAAGTATGTAGAAGTCAAAATTCTCTCTTAGTTACCATGAAACTCTCACCCAAAATTCATATGCGACTACATCTTGTTGCCCTCAAAGAAAAGCCATAGCTGATTGGCATGTCAAAATAGGGATACAATGATCCCTTTAAACATGCTTAGATTAGAGTTCTATCATACTAAAATATAACTAGAATAATCAAAGTCCAACTAGGAAAAGCAGTCCTGTTTGAAGTCTAATACGTGGCTGCATAACTTAGAGAAATAACCGTAGCGTCTTGACGTCCTATGCATGCTCGTCATGACATCACCACCATATTCATTTTGGGTTTTATCGCAACGTCGCTTGTATTCACGTCACTACGTTGATTCTATTTTACCTCTTCTTTGGTAAATCGTCGAATGCCTTTCTAAGTGCCTGGAAAACGTCTGAAAAATGTGAGGTATGCCTCCTTTTCCATGCCCTGTTTTAGGCTAAACTCGAATTTCACAAAATGTCAACCAAGTCTGAACCGTGGTCGAACTTGGAAACTTAAAGACTTCTAGTCTTTAACTGAAAGTTTTATAATGCAACAAGGGCCAATAATACCCGTACATGAGAGAAATCATCAACTCTCTCCACCTGACTGTAACTCTCTAAGACCAACCTTGCCTCAAACACTTTACGAACCATTCAAGTCCTAAAAACCAAAAGGGGATTAGATTCATCTTTAGACCAGGCAAATGCCTGACATCTGACACGACTCCACCTTCAACTGGATTATGTGTAGAGTAAGGGATCATCACCCTTGTGCTCGGCCACGTCAACTACCTCCGTAATTATTCGAAACTGTCAGAAACTAAAATTTGTGACCCGTCAAACTTTTCGATATCCAAAATTGTTATTGTGTCATCAAACGAGTCAGTCTACAAAAGCTGAACCTTGGCTCTGATATCAATTTGTTAGGGATCAACTTGTATAAACGACAAAATAGTAAAAATAGAGAAGAACGAAGATAAGTATTTTACGTGGAAAACCCTCAAAGAGGGAAAAACCACATGCAAATGAGGCTTTGACTTTTCACTAATTGAGTAAACAAAATAGAGTTGTAACGTCCCCAATTTGGCCTAGACGTTAGGCTAGAATTGAAAGTTTACATTTGTAACATCTTGCTCGGTGAAGTCTTAGTGTTTGAATACTGTTTATAGGAGTAAGGCATATCGAGTAGGTTTGAGTAGGTAATCATTGAATTTGACTAAGTATAAGAATTCTTTGAGTGTGCCCTCGGGCGAAGTCTACATTAGGCGAGCTTGGTGGTTGGGTAGAATCTCCAGAAGAGTATACGCCACCACAGCTGTTAGACGAATCGTTAGGCCCTTAGTGTTAAGACCTTAATTTTAAAAGAACCATATGCTTTATTATTATTATTATTTATTCTAGTTGAAAAATCTGGTTGGATGAACGATAATTTGGTTAGAATAGGACTAAGTTTCTGTAGCATGTTAGACTCGCATTTATGAAGAGAGAGAAGTGATTAGTCATAAATAACGAGGGATTTGGAGAGAAATCAGACTTATCCACTAAGTTTCATTTCCGTGTATATTTGGATAAAACTAGTGTGGCTTCCTAAGCAAGTTTTATGCTTTCTTTGGCAACCGTATTTTCTTCCTTAACCTTCTTTGAAATTTTCTTTCGAAAAATCCCAAACTTAAGACTTGCCTGAAGATTTTGGGTTCGCTGTACTCAGCCAACTCCATCATCGCTTAGTACCTGCTCAAGATACTCTTGAGGGCTCTTGTGACAAAGGCAATGGTCCTGCTGTTTGAATATTTCTGTATTTTTTGGTGAGTTCCTTCTTGCTTCTATGTAGACATGATTATAGGCTGGGCTACCTAACCCAGCCCAAAATCTCGTCTAAAAAATAGACTTGGACAAAAAATAAGGCTCATTTTCTAAACGAGTCGGGCCTCGAGTAAGGTTTTTTTGGCTTGGGCTCGACCAGACCTGAATTATATACTAATTATTTTTATTTTTAATTTTTAGCTTTACCATTTACCTCCCGTCCCCTCCCTCTTATTCCCAAATCAGTTCTAAAACAAAAATCCCTAAGTGCCTGTCACTCACCAGCTCCACCTGTAAAGCACCACTGCCCGTTGATAATCGTCTCCACTCCATTGACCACTATGTCTCTCGCTTCCTCTGCCGTCGGTGCCCACCTGATTTTCTCGTCGAATCTCTTTAAAATTTCCTTAGCCCTAATTTCTGTCACCTACTTCCACTGTTGCAGCAGACTGATAACCCAAACCTAACTCAGGTAAGAAATCTCCTTTTCATTTTGCATTGGTTTGGTTATCTATAAGCAATAATTTTTTTGGTCACCGAGAAAATGAAAGAATTTTTTTTTTAAAATGGGCGTGTTGTTAATGAACCAAAACACTGTTGTCTCCTTTTCACTTTCTTCCTTTCCTTGCTGTCTCCTCTCCCACTAAACCCAACTATATCAATTTAAAACCAAAACACACACACTCGAACTCCATGGTGTCTCTCTAACACTAAGCAACAAAAAACCTGAAAAACTTCCATGGATCTTTATGACACGACCAATGTTTTTTCATCAAAATCAAAGTTTTAGACCCTTAAAATGCTTTTAAAATTATGGGTTACATCCTTATCCAGGACTTGGCTGACAAGGATTTGTTACAATTGAACCATTTATTTACTTGGTTTTAAGTCAACTTTCCCCCTTTTTTTCCTTCATTATTCTTATTGAAATGAAAATCTCCACTTACCACCAACAAAACCTTAAGTGGAAATTGTGTTAATCTGTCAAAAGCTAAAAGCCAAAGAAGATAAGTTCAAAAGTAAAATTCTTGAGGCTTAAGTTTGCCATTATGATTTGTGTTGTTAAGCTGTCAGTTATGATTATGGTGAAAGGGTTCATTTTGAAAACTCAAAGTAGAATTGTTCAACGTTACTTTTATTAATAGTATTTTTATTTCTTGTGGTTGTAGGTATGCTGAGCAATGAAAACACAAGTATAAGGCTATGATAAGCCTTGAATTCATATACTTAACTTGTTTATATTATTACAATCATTTTTAAGATAAGTATGTTATCTCTCTTGAAATAATCATTAATTGAAAAGATAAAGTGGCGCCTAACCTTATCAAATTGTCCAATTGAACTAAGAGTTAATAGTTTGATCGGTAATATATAACTAATTTTAAAATAAATTGTTAGAAATCGATAAAAATAAAAAATAAAAAATTAATGATTCAATCGGTTGAATAAGTTAAATTTTTTTATTTAATTATTATTGAACTGATAGTACAAAAGGTTGAAAAGAAAATTCGACTAGTTCAATCAAAGTAACTTTATACTCATGTAAAGCAAAGCACTGTGTATTGTGACAATAAAGTAGCAATATCTATTTCTGATATTTTTTGTTTTTCTTTTTCTTTTAAAATGACAAAACTAAAACATATTGAAATTGACTTACTAAAGAAAAATTGAATAGGAAACTTTTTTTTTTTTGAAAATGATAAGAAGGTTATTATATTTTAAAATGGAGAAGAAGATAATTAATTAAAAATAGTTACTAAAAAAAGCATAAGAAAGAAATAGTTGGGTGTTGGTTTTGAAATGGTTTAGAATTTAGATAAATTCTTTGAAAGACCATTGTTATAGAAGAAAGGTTAAAATATGCTATAGTTCTTGTATTTTTTAGAATTTGAGATTTATTAACAAATTTAATGATTATTGTGAGAAATTTTGACAGAAAGTTAATGCTACTAGTTTTCAAAATGCTTCCGTTTTTGCTTTTCCCTCTCTCACTCTTATTTGTTTTAAGGTTTTTTTTTTCTTTGCATTAATATAGTCTACATGTTTTATTGTGTTTTAAAAATATCGAAAATATTTTGGTTTATCTTTGAAATTTGATCAGCTCCTTATCTTTAAAAATATTTTGGTTTATTTTGATTTCAGGACTTGAGTTTTTATGACTATGGATAGTTCGAACACTCCTGTACTTGTGGACGATGGGTTTAATGAATATGAAAGTGCTCTCAAACATCAAAAGTCTACTATTTCAAAGGTTTAGGATGAAATGACAAAGCTTGAATGTGAGAATAAAGACAAATTGAAGGCACAATGTAATCACTGTAAGAGTATCTTCCCTGCCAAATCTTCTAGTGGAACCTCTCACTTAAGACGTCACCTAAGTAGTTATTTGAAAAAAGTTAATAAAGACATCACTCAATACACCATAGCCATTCAACCATCCTTAGGAGCTGGTCCATCTATAAAAAACTACAAGTTTGATGCTGATGAGTGTCGTCGAGCTATTTCTACTTTTCTTGTGTGTAGCAAGCATTCATTTAGGACAGTTGAAGAACTGAGATCTAGATACATGATGAGAATTGCTAGTCCCAATTTTAAGAATATAAATAGACATACAATTGCTAGGGATGTCTTAATGTATTATGCAAAAGAGAGAGATCATGTTAAATAAGAGTTGGCTAAAGCACCTGGTTTAATTTGTCTTCTGATAATTGGAACTCGGAGTATACTAATGATGAATATATTTGCATTACTGCGCATTAGGTTGACAAAGATTGGAAGCTACAAAAGAGAATTATAAGGTTTAAAGCTTTATCTCCTCCTTATGATGGTTTGAACACAGCAGATGAGCTTGTTTTATGTTTATCTCAATGGGGTATAGACAAGGAAAATTTTAGCATCACTTTGGATAATGCTTCTTATAATGATGTTATAGTTTCTTATCTTAAAAATCGTTTCTGTGCAAACTGAGCTATTTTGTGTGGTGGTGTTTTTTTTCAAGTTAGATGTTGTGCACATATATTGAATATTATAGTTAAAGCTAGTTTGGAACTTGTTGATGATGTTGGTAAGATTCGAAATAGAATTAAGTACATAAAAAAGTCAAGAATTCATAGGAAAAGATTTTATGGTGTGACTAACAAAAGTTTTCATTTAAATGTTACCAAAAATTTGCGTTAAGATGTGTGTGTGAGATGAAATTCTACTTATTTGATGCTTGAATATTCTCTTTACCATAAATATGTGCTAGATTATTGGGGCCAACAAGATAAAGATTATCAAATATTTGCACTTTCTAATGAGGAATGGAGAAATGTTGCTATTCTTTGCAAAATTTTGAAAGTCTTTTATGATGTGACTTGTGTTTTTTCTAATTCTAATTATACAACGGCTAATCTTTATTTTAGAGGAGTTTGGAAGGTTCACAAGGTCTTACTTGATACAGTTAAATGTCCTCATTCTTTTTTAACTCCAATGGTTAAGCAAATGCAAGAGAAATTTAATAAATATTGGGCTGAGT
>CM025145.1:11348041-11358260 GCA_013467495.1 Gossypium gossypioides | reverse complement strand
TCGGTAAAATTTTCTTAACAAAATTTTTATACGATATTCCTATCATACGGTAGACCATAAAATAAATTTTAAAATAATTTTTCTTACGGACTCAGATTTGTAGTCCTGAAACCACTGTTCCAATTTCACTGAAAACGGGCTGTTACATTAATCTTGTCGAATAGACATATAGAAAAAAGACAAAGCAAAAGCTCTATAGGATGGGGATAAGGAATCATAAGAGACAAAGTTAGATATAGGATGTAAAGTGCAAGTTCTAACACCTTTTCGTTGGGCTATTGGTAATTCCAAATCAGTAGCAGCTTGAGGTAAAGAAAACTCACCTGACAATGAAGACTCAGGGCATAAAGTAGATTGTATAATGGCATATTCTTTCTTGCCTTTTGTAGTGTATATCCATAAATCAGGCCTATCCAACAATCGTCCCATAGTCTTCTCTTGAACCAAAGTCTCTGCTAGAAATAAGTTCTCCCTCAAAAGCGTAACAGAACAATGTGTCATCTCTTCATTTTCAACAACCTCCCCCTGAAGAGATGGTTGTAATGAAGAAAAGTAGGGTTTGTCCTCACAAAATGTTACATCCATACTTACATAATACTTTCTAGATGAAAGATGATAACATTTGTAACCCTTCTGTACGGAAGAGTAACCAATTGAAACACATTTGATTGCACGAGGATCCAATTTTCTCCCATGTCGAAGATGAACGAAGCAAACACAACCAAAGACCTTTGGTGAAACTGGGTAATCCATCTTGCCCTATAAGGTTTCTATGGGACTTTTAAAATCAAGGACCCGAAGAGGCAGTTGATTAATGAGATAAGCTGCAACCAAAATCGCATCCCCCTAATAAGGCTTTGGTAGATTCATAGTGAACATAATTGATCTAGCAACCTCTAAAAGATGCTAATTCTTTCTTTCGGCAACACCATTTTGAGCACTTGTATCTGGACAACTGGTTTGGTGCAAAATCCCATATGATTCCAAATAATCATTAAAGTTATACTCGGTTCCATTATCAGTTCGTAAAATTTTAACCTTAGCATCAAATTGAGTAGTAATCAATTTATGAAAAGAATAAAAACACGAGAAAAAATCACTTTTTGATTTTAATAAAAATACCCATGTCATTCGAGTGCAACAGTCAATAAAATTAACAAACCAACGATTACCAGATAAAGAAGTAAGGTGAGTAGGGCCCCAAACATCCGAATGAATAATCTCAAAAAGAACAGTTCTTCTATTATTACGCAAAGGATAATTGTTTCTTGTATGCTTAGCAAACTCACAAGCATCACAAACTAAAGAGTCTAACTGAGTTCTTGAAAATAGGAAACATCTTGGCAAGAACAGTAAATGGTGGATGTCCTAACCGCTTATGCCACTGAATTATCTCCCAGTTGACATCTTTATTGTCTCTAAATAATGCTTGAGACATACTAGACGATTGATTCAAAATATATAATCCATCACACAATCTACCACTGCGAATTGTCTTCCCTCTCTGGAGGTCTTGAAAGACACAGTGATCGGGAAAGAATTCAAGTTTACAATTTAAGGCTTTAGTGATAGTACTAAAAGATAAAAGGTTAACCGAGAATTTAGGGACATAAAGGATAGAGGATAAAATGATATTGAGAGTACAAACAACAGAACCTGTTCTAGATATGGAGGTAAGAGAGCCATCTACTAGTCACACACTATCTTTAGATGGACAAGTAGTCTAGTTAAATAAGCTTTTGCTTGACCCTGTCATATGTCTATTCGTATCGAAATCAATAATCTAAGAGTCAGAAGTAGATGGAGTAGTTAAAACAGTACCTGAGTTCGCATGATTAGACTTGGCAATCGAGGTAGAGTCCAACTGAGACAAGAAGCATCGAAGATGTTGAATCTTGTCCGAGGTAAAACTTCCAGCAGAAGTGGACTTATTCTCTGTTGTCAGAGAGTCTGAAAAATTTGCCTGAGGCCGAGAATTACCCAATCATTTTCTACCACGACCACGAGTGGGACGACCATGCAACTTCCAGCATGGATCTTTAGTGTGCCAAAGGTTATCACAGTAGTCACACGCCAAGTGATCCTTGGTAGACTTACTACTCGATGGACTATCCTAGTTAAAATGAGGCCAGCTTTCTCTAAAGGTCGATTATAGAGCATAACAGCACAACGGCTCTCCTCCTATTTTACATAGGAGTATGCCATATAAAGAGAAGGGAACAGAGTTTTGCCAATAACTTGAACCTAAATTTGATCATACTCAGTATTCAACCCAGCTAAGAAATCAAAAACACGCTCCTTTTCCACCATATTTTGAAATTTTTCAGCATCCTTAGCACAATTCACTTGAAAATCTTGATAATAATAAAGTTCCTGCCACAACCCACTTAATTTAGAAAAATATTGAGAAATCGTTAGCTCCCCCTGTTTTGTACCATTGACCTTATTTCGAATCTAAAAAAATTATGCATCATTCCCAAAATGAAAGTAGGTGAGAGCAACAGTAGTCCAGATCTTTTCTGTGATATCAAACAGCAAATAGGTTTTGGAAATATGAGGTTGCATGGAGTTGATAAACCATGCCATAACAAGAGACTTTGTTGAATCCCACTAACTAAAGGTTGAATCAATAAGTTTAGGTTTCGAGGACTTATCGGTGAGGTACCCCTGCAAGCCAAGAGCTTTGATAAACAACAAGTAGAACCTTGACCAAGCAAGGTAATTATGTCCATCAAGCTTCATAAGGCTAATTTGTAATGAGGAATTATCGATTGGAATCATGAGCTTCTCATCTGTAGACATAATGCTGGAAAAATACAACTAAACCCTAAAACAAATATGCTTGCACAACTAGAAGAAAAATACACTAAAAAAACACCAAATATATCCCACAAAAAAAAACATAGCCAAAAACATACCACCACTTAAAGGAGAATGACCGAAAGAGAGCACAGAGCACAGCGAAGACATCAAAAAACACATGGCGATAATAGGTGGAGTCCATGCATGGTGCGTGAATCAGAGCAGTAGAAGCTTGCGACAGCACGTGAGGCCCACGTGCAAGTATTATGGTCACCGAAGTCTTGGGTTTCATTAGCGAGTAGATTTCGAATCCAATAGTAGGGGCGGTGAGAAGAAAAAATAAGGCTAGGGTGGAAAGTACCAAATTTGTGGGGAAAACAATTAAATAAAAAAATCTTAAAAATTGGATAAAAAATATAATACCATGATGAAATTAGAGATGGATACTCTAATGTATTGAGGAAAACAACTCTCTCAAAGTATATATTTCTTAGAAATATGTACAACTATATATACATGTAAGATTTAACAACTAAGGAAATAATCTCTTAATTAGAATCTCTAAAAATATCAGCTGTAATCTCTAAATATACTATTTAATAATATCAAATAATCAAAGATTCTCAATATCAAATAATTAAAGATTCTCAACACATGCTTTATGAATGCAATACAATTTCGATTTAACAGGAAGATCCTACCCCACCGCTACACACCATAGTAGGAGTTCCTAGAACTCGTTCATCCCTACACACTGGGTTGTGGGTAAACCACAAAAGTTACAGGTTAATACGCTGTCAGATGGTTATGAATGCCCAACAAATTTGCAGATAAGAGCTACTCGAATGTGGGTGAATGAACCACTAGTGTTGCAGGTTAACACACTGCTAGAAGGTTGTGAATACACAACATATTTGCAGATAAGAGCTGCTAGAAAATATGTGGATGAACCACCAGTGTTTTAGGTCCATACGTTGCCAGATGGTTTTGAATGCACAACATAATTGCAGATAAGAGTTGCCAAAAATTCTGTGGATTAACCACAAAAGTTGTAAATCATTAATCTGCCAGAACTTCCTCCTTTCAAAGCATACCGCCCCATGCAATCTAATATGGCATGCTTTTAACAGATCAAATGATAGTGAATAATATGGTTATAACAAATTGATATGGTAGCAATAGTTATGCTTTTAACTAATCAATAGAGTAGCAAAACATATGATTTTCTTGTATTTGATTGAACTGTATCATAAGACATGTTGAACGTACAATTAAAAATACAGATGCAACAAGCATATATATATTACTCACATATCATGCATATATATATATAGTATTAATAAATCAGTCAATCAGATCATGGATTTTAACATTTTTCATATTATCAGGGACATAATTGAATAAAATAAAACACTAAAAACAGTTTTGAGATTATCCAATGACAAAACTTCACATAACACAAATTTCTGGACAAAATTGTAAACAAGGGACACACAACCGTATGGTCAGGCCGTGTTGAAATTGCAAAAATAAGTTATAGGGTAGACATGGTTGTGTGAAAGGTTTCTGGGATGTGAGATTCAAACTATCCTAGGGTTTTAGAGGTATATGGCCATGTGGTCCACATGTGCAGTCCTCATACCCATGTGGAAGACTGTATGACCCTATTTCTAAGCATGGTTTACGTCGATTCACTTATTAAAGAACACACACCTCTTACTAGAAGTCCGAACGACGTCCGCCACGATCAAATCAGATTCAATTAACCTAAAACAGGTCCTTCAAATGACATTTTTACATGATTTAATGATTGATTTCAAGATCTGTCAAGATTATCAAAAGATTCAGTAAGAACCGAGAAAGATTGTGTAATAATATTTCACGATTAACATGGATAGAAGTTCTACATAAATTTGAGATTAAACCTCGGGATTGATATGTACTTACCGATTCTTTAGCGAAGACTAAGGATGTTATTTGGTGGCAATTACAATTCCGATGGAAAAACGACTAATGTGGAATGATTTTAATTTGAGAAAGAAAAAATATTTAGCAGCAAAAAGATGCAAAATTTTATGCAAAAAAGAGGGAAGAGAAGAAATAAAAAAGATGAGAAGAGGTATTGTTAGGGTTTGAAAATAGGAAAATCTAGTTCAATTGGGAAAAAATGGTTAAATAGGTTAGGGTTTCGAATCCCTAGGGCGACAAGGGTAATTATCCCAAAGTTTTGGGCCGAAAATTAAAAGAAAGTATACAATAAATGGTTGTGGAGATGGGGTGGCTCGAACTTGGGCAAACAAAGGGGAACTAGTGTGTTAACCATTAGGCCTATTGCCTATTTCTTGTTAAGGTTTTACTGAAAGCAATATTTATTTTAGTATGAATTTTATCATAGTTAGTTGAAAATAAAAGGAAATGAAATGGAAGAGGAGTGGTTTGAACCTAAAACCTCTAGAGAGTGCACTAACTACTTAACCATCAAGCCTAAGTCGTTTCTTGGTTAATTATTTCAATTAAACCCCTATATCTTAGGGTGTGATAAGGGTACAATATGGAAAAAGAAACCTAAATGTACTAAAAGTACAATCCCAAAACCTTAAAAAAAAGTCCTAACTCGATAATAAAATTCTCTTAGGGTGTGATAATAAAATATGGAAAAAGAAACCTATATTTTAGGGTGTGATAAGAGTACAATATGGAAAAAGAAACCTAAATGTACTAAAAGTACAATCCCAAAACCTTAAAAAAAAGTCCTAACTCGATAATAAAATTCTCTTCATAGGTACCACGAAACTCTCACCAAAAACTTATATGCGACTACATCTTGTCGCCCTTAAAGAAAAGCCCTAGCTGATTAGCATGTCAAAAGAGGGATATAGTGACCCCTTTAAATAGGCTTACTTGAAAGTTCTAACCATACTAAAATATCCCTGGAATTATCAGAGTTTAACTGGGAGAAGCAATCCTGCTTGAAGTCTAATACGCGGTTGCATAACTTAGAGAAAACACCGTGACGTCGTGACATCCTATGCATACTCGTCACGACGTCGCTGCCACATTTTTTGGGGGTTTCGTCATGACGACACTTGTCTTCATGTCGCGACGTCACCTTTGTTTGGCCTCTTCTTCAGTAAATCGTTGAACGTCTTTCTAAGTTCCAACAAAATGTTTGGTTAATGCGAGACACACCCCACAAATTTAAACTGGGTGCAATAGTACTTCTTTTAGAAAAACTTCTTGTAAATATGTTTCTTTTGAAATATTTTTGGGAGATTTTGGTTTGTGCAAAACAATCTCTCTGTTTTTGAAACTTTTACTACTTTAGAGGAATTTCCTCTTTTGATTGGACAAAAGCCAATGCTAATTCTGGGGACTAAAAGAGTTACTCAATCCATTTTTTAAATTTGAGAACTAACTTCATTTGGGTCTTCTGCATCTTGGAGAGATGCATTCTTTGAGGATTTTGATGAGGATGATGATTCCTCATTTTCTTCCTGCATGCATATTTCATATCAAGATATTATTAGTTTTGAAGAAATTTTGGGCTTTGGGGATGTTTCTTCTATTTTTTTTCTTTTGTCTCAGAGTTTTGGGGGCATTTTTTGAGAAATTATCTTGTAAGCAAATCAAGCAAGGAATTAGTTTCTCCTTTGATGTATTCAATATCAAAATTAAATATGCTTAAAATTGTTTGCCATCATGCAAAAATCTATTTTGAAGTAATATTTTAAACATCTTTTTGTAAAACTTCTTTTGCTGATTTGTAATCAATTCGTAAAAGAAATTTTTGGTTAAATAAATCACTTTGAAATTTTATAATACATAAAACAATTGATAAAATTTTTTTTGATAGTACTATAATTTTGCTGAGTTAGATTCCAATGTCTTGAAGTAAATTGGACTATTTGCTTTTTTCCTCCATTAATATGTTTTAAGGTCCCACCATAACTTATTTCAGAAGCATATGTTTCTACTATCTTGGGGGCACTTGAATCAGCTAAATGTAAACATGGAAGTTTATTAATTTGTCTTTTAATCTAGGTAACAATATTAGTGTGATCATTTGTCTAAAGTTGTGGATTCTTTTTAAACATATCATATAAGTGATTGCATAATTTGCTAAGACCTAGATAAAAATCTATGACATAATTGAGGCTTCCTAAGAACCTTTGTAATTGTACTTTATCAAGAATTTGGTTTGAGAATTTGCTAGAAAATTCTATAGATCTCTCTATTGGGGTAATGGTTCCTTGGATAATGTAATGACTTAGAAACCTTACTTTGGTTTGGAATAGACTTATCTTGGATTTAAAAACTAGCAAACCATTGTTTTTATGACTTTGACAAGATGGATAGATGTTTGAAGTGTTTTTCTAAATTTTCAAAAAACACTAATACATTATCAATGTATACTATTGTAAATTGAGAATATTGGTAAAAAAATATCATTCATGATTCTTTGAAATTCAGATGGAGCATTTTTTTAACCCAAAAGGCATCACATTCCATTTGTATTGCCCAAATGGTATGGTAAATGTCGTTTTATATATTTTTTTCTTCTTTTATTTAGATTTTCCAAAACCCCGATTTCATGTCAAATTTTGAAAAAATATTGAAATTACAAAGTTTTTGTAATAAATATTTTTTTATTTGGGATCAAGTATCTGATCCATTTTAAAGCTTAATTAATAGGTTTGTAATTAATTACTAACCTTGGTATCCCTCTTTCTAGTTATGCATTTTTCATCACATAAAAAGTAGAACAACTCCAAGAAAAGCTTCTTTTTCTAATTAATTTTTTATTGAGAAGATCTTGTATATCTTTTCTACAAAATTCTTCCATTTCTTTGTTTATTTTTATTGGTCTTGCTTTTTTTTGGATTTGTTTTTCATCAAAATGATTTCCAAAAGGCATTAGGGATGTTAAAGCATATTGTTGACTCGATTTCTTATTTGATTTGATTTCTTCTTTTTTGATTTTCTCTTTTTTCTATTTAAAACATATTTCTTCTTTTAGAAAAGAAACTTGTTTTTTTGTTTATGACTAATTAAATTATTGATTTATCCATTATGAATGGATAAAAATTTTAATAAGTTAAGATTTCTTATCTTGGGTTTTTCCACAAAAGGGAATTCTGCCTTAGTATTTAAAACTTTGGTGGAGATTCCTAATAAAAGGTCTTGGCAATATATTTTACCATTAAAAAACTTGTTTGATATTTGATACATTTGTTGCAGATTTCAGCATTAGGAATTTTGTAAGTAATTTTGAGTTCTTTTTTATCGTTTTTAGCTTTAAAAGATTCTGATGTTTTATCATAATATTTTGTTGGAATTATCCCTTCTCTAATACTATTTTGATCTACTTCTGTGTCAAAAAGTGATATTATTTCCAATTAAAATTCATTATTTATAATAAGATTTATTTTTATTAAATACCTTCGAATAGATACTTCAGTGAGAACTATCATGTATTCTTGTGTATTTTCTTGAGGCTTAAGTTTAGCTTCTGAAGAGCTATCTTTTGAGATTTCATATTTTAAAGTTTGCATTTGTTGTTTCATTTCTTATTGTTCATTTTTAAGCTGGGAAAGCTCCAATTTAACTTGTTTTTATTTCCAATTGTAATTCAGAATTCGTGATTTGTCTAGGTTTTGTTTTTTCATATTTATTAAAGATTATATCTTGTCTATTGTGCATTTGCAATTGACTAGAGATAATTTATTTTTCCTTTTCTAGTTTATCTTTTAATGAGGATTTTAATTTTAAAAGATATTCTTTTTAAGTTATGGGTCTTGTATTTTGTCAATAACTTCAATAATGAATTCTTGGTCTTTAGTTGACATGTTTATTGTAGGTTCATTTTCATCAAAGGATTCCGATGTTGTATGTAATTTATCCATTTGTAATTCATCAAATTCAGTGGTCGTATCAGTTTTAGAAGAAGTAGTTTCTAGAATAATTTCATTAATCTTTTGTTATATTTCTTCATCTAGATTTAGATGATTAATCTTTCTTTTGATTTTATAGTATTTTGAGATGTGTCTTGTTTTTCCACATCTATAACATTTTATTATTTTATCAATCTTGTTTTCTAATTTTTGTTGCTTCTTCTCTTTTTTATATTTTCTATATTTTGAATTTTTATAATATTATGAGATATTTTTTCTCCTATTTTTTGGTTTTATAGGGCAACATGTTTTTGAGAAAGAAGGTTCACTTCTAATGTTAAATTGTTGGCAAAATGATCTTAGTTCCTTTTTACGTTGATATCTTTCTTTTTTAAGTTGTTTTTGTAATTTTAAGTCTTGACAGATTTTTAATCCTTCCTTTTGGGTAAAACTAATTAGTTCACCATATGTAAGTTTTTCATAGGGAATAATACCTTTGTAATTTCCCCTAATTTTATTTCTAACCTTTTCTCCTAATAAAGTAGAAGTCCTACTAGAAAATTTTATTTTCAGAATGGTTGTTAATTATCAGATCTTTGCATAACTGTAACGCCCCAATATCTCTTATATATTTTTCGTATGTTTGTAACACAATTGTATGTCTCTTCAGTGGTTAAGTGTTCTGGGAAGTGTTTGAGAGGTCCCAAGTTCAAGCATTAGCTTGGGTAATTTTTTGTTTTTAAATGAATAAACCCCTATATCTAATCAGTAGGCTTATAAATATATGTTGGTAAATATGTTAGAATGGGCCTGCTGGTTTGGTGGTTAAGTGGAGTGTCAGTGTGCTGGGGATCTTGAGTTCGAATTCCTGTAGTGCAAAGGGGATTTTTTTTGTTCTTGTGACGTGAAGGAGTTTGAAATGTGGTAAAATACTGAGTGTTTGAGATGTATGGGAGGTTGTGGACGGTTTGGGGTGTTTGGATTGAGTGGGGAGTCATGTGGATAGATTTGAGGAGTAAAAATAAGAGAAATTAAGAGATTGTGATAGGATTAGATTCTTTTTTTTCTCAAAATTCGATTTTTCCTTTCTACAGTTTTGCTGAAGCCAAATTTCTTTGTTCATTCTCTCCTGCCAAAAGTTTCCTTTAGTTTTTCCCTCTCCATCTTTCTCTTTTATTTTATTCTCTTGGTTCTGTCGATTCCCTCTTTTCCTGTTTGCTGCGGATTTCTTTCGTTTCATAACCTTCTTCTTCTTGTGGTCGCGATTTGTTTCTTCAATATATTTGAGTAGTGACGGTAATTTTTGCTATTATAGCTTCCATCCTATTGTTGTTCTTTATCTAATGGGAGTTCTATTTCTGGTTAGAAGACCATTAGGCGATTGTACGAATTCCGGGCAGTGCTGTTTAATTGCAAATCCACTATGGTTCGTCGAAGGTAAGGTTGTTTATAGTTTCTGGAAATTGTTTGTTCTTAATGCTTCATTTAAAAGTGACTGATTGGAGGGTTACTTCTGTTTCCTGCTT
>CM025145.1:11304455-11318880 GCA_013467495.1 Gossypium gossypioides | reverse complement strand
AAGCTTATAAATAGACATAGTCTACTCCTCTTGTAATTAATTCGAATTCGACATAGTGAATTATCTTCTCCTCCGCTCAGGGTTTTTTTTTCCCGAAAAGGTTTCCACGTAAAATCTGTGTTCTTTATTTTTCTCTCTTTTTCTTTGCGATAAATTGTCATTACCGACGTTTTATTTTTTACACTTATTAAATATTTATCCCGTGAAAACCTAATTTGAGTTGTATAGCATGTTCCTTTTAAAACCTTACATGAACAAGCCATCCTTTGTTTAAACACTAGTGAGCACATGCTTCCAAACTAAGAATAAGGGAAGAATGGGGTGTTCTAGGGGATGATTATATTTCAGAGGCCCAAGGTGAGCTGAGTTTAAGTTTTTTGGCCTAAAAATATCCATATTTTTCCATACCTTGAACCAAGCCACGTTACAACGTTGTTAAAGACCTATTGATTTAGATTACTATGCCTACTACATTAGTGGGGAGGGATTATTGAGTTCAACATATGAAGACATATGTTTAAAACTTAGGTTTGTTTCTTAGCTTAATCAAGGGAAATAAAGATTGAGTGGAAAGAAATAAGTGCACATTCACGAGGAGAAAGCATTCAGTTCATGGTTTTGTTAGAACTTTAGTACTAGAGAGAAATTGGATGAAATATGCACCTAAATTACATAATTTCACTGATGCATGACCAGATGAAGATTAAATTATTGTTAGTGTATTGAGTTTATGTGTTTTAGCATTTATCAAGTGTGATAACACTTTAAAGGTAGTGGTAACACATATTTACAAACTCAGGACGAGCAATGAATTGAATGTGGGGGTGTGATAACACTAAAATTTAGAGTTATTTTAATACCTTTTAACTTACAATTTCATTCAAGTCAAGGGTGATTGATAACAAATTATGTTGTAATTATACTAATTTATCTTGGAATAATTCACCTTGATTGATTTATATGCTAAATATATGATTTTTTTTTCATCTTTGAAGGTAGTTTGTGCAATAGGAGGAAAGAAAGACTTGATGTTCACATGCTGACACTCAATGTTGCAACAACACTGCAACATAGGACCTACAAGATTAGGCTAATATGTTGTCATCTTTTAATTCCCAAAAATTGCTTGTTAGACTTTAGAATTCCACTCAATCCAATGATGGAATGGACAAACAAGCTTGGACAGCCCAAAAGAGCCCAAACCGTCCACTAAGGGAGAAGGGAGCTCAAAACCATCCATTAACTCAGTTTTTACCTACCTCAACCACCAAATCAGCTATGAAAAAATCAAGCAACTCTTCCTCCACAAATCAAGCAAATCGTCTATCAATCTTCCTCAAATCAAGACAATCGTCCACCTATATGGAGAAAATCAAGGGTGAGACGCCAAAAATAGTAAAAGGAGAAAGGGGCTAACTAGTATAAATAAGGGGCACTAGCTACACTTTAAACACACCAAAATTGAGAGTACAAAACACAGAACTAAGAGAGCATCTCTGAAACATTGAGACCAACCAATTTTGACAAACTTGAGAGCATTTATGCCCAGAAGCAATGCAAAGAAGAAGAGATGGGGAGGAGCAACGTGAGCACTGCCTTGGAGAACTATCAGAATCGACCTCACTATTCCTTCCTTTAATATTTTACTTTGTTCATAGAATGATAAACATGATTGCAACTTATTCTTTTTCTATTAATTTAATCGTTATAACTTAATTTTATTGATTCTAGAATAATTATGATCCTTTAGTTTGTGCTATTAATATTTTGCTGTTGATGTTATATGCATTGGTTTTTTATTCATTCAAACAATATCGTGATCATTCTTGCTAATGCATATGTAGTTTTGGGAAGTATATGAACTAATTTATCAATCTAAACAAGATGGTAATTAGTGGACACGCTATTTAAATTGTGCATGTTTAATTTCTTAATAATTGAATTAGTAATGGGATTTAGCAATATTGTTACCTTGCATAACCCCTAAGTATGATCCCTAAATGTGAACCTTGAAGTTAATTAAAGATAGAAATATGCTAAAGAAACTAAAAGGTTAAAAGTGAGACTTCATAGTTTAGAGATTTCGGGTTAGTAAATTGCCAAATTGCCACGAGTTCACCATAACATTCCTTAGAATTTCTTTTGATGACCATAAGTTAGGGGAAAGTAGTTATTCTAGACCTTCATTTCATTGTGATTAAAATTTGTTAATATTTGCGACTTAAATTCTATGTTACATTTTAATTGTGGTGCACACTTAGTTAATTTTATTTAGGTTAATTAGTTAACTCAATTCTCTCTTGATTATTTCCATCACCAACTTGCTAGTTGTTGGTTGCACAATATTTGTCATACGTACAGTCCCTGTGGAGATGATACTCTTTACTCAATATTTTATTACTTGTTTATGACTGGTACACTTGCACATCATTTGATAATCTTGCGACAGTATAGTACGTTTAGTTACAAATGAGAACAATGCCACCTAGAAAAACTAGATGAACTAGAAATGTAGACGCACTGTCGAATTTAAATCCCTTAAAACTTTCAATTATAAACATTGAAAAATATTTTCTAGAATTATAAGGTAAAATGTTTATTCAAGAACGAGGGTTTGATTCTTCGATGTAGCTCTACAACGAAATTTGTGCTTTAGTACCATATCATAGGTGGGAACATTTTTGTACAACCCCAAAAGAACTTGTTGTTATCTCGATTGTGTAGGAATTTTACGCCTCCCTAAGGGACCGAGAGATGAGACAATCACGTCATGATTTTTGGAGGTACGTGATAGTTAGGGATACAAAGGTGCTCATCTGATTTCATTGAAATCATTGATTAAACATATTTTAAGGACATACACATGAACAATATAATTAACTACCCAACTGAGGGAAGGGGTGAATGGAGGTAACGACCGAACAGTAATGCCCCAACATCATTTAATTAAGCAATTATGTTTCCTATAGCAAAAATGTCGATGCAATTTTTATGTACTAGAACTACACCTGCCTTGAATGTTTCTAATTTCAATATTTTCAGGTTGTTTTCTTATATGTCATTTTGCAGAGAAAACAAGTTTGCATCGAGACATGGATTTATTAAAACTTGCAACTATGTATTAGTGGCCAAAAAGTTGTAATTTCCTTCCCTCACTTAGTGATGACCTTATGTAAGAAGGCGGGAGTTCCAATGGCAACAATCGAGAAATTTATGAAGCCGACCAAGAGTCTAATTGGGAATTCAATATACGCATAATATACCGAGCTTCAACAAAAATAAATTAAAGATTGGAATCAACTCTAGAAAGAAAGATGGATGTCCTAGAATCATTGAAAAGGAAAAAAAATGGTAAAGGCTCGGAAATCCCAACAAGAAAGTGACATCCCAGACTTGGAGAGGATAATTTGATAGATGCAAGAAATAGGGTCGATCGGCCAAGATTATGCAAGGAGGTATGGGCTACCAAAAACAAATCTCCCACTAAATAAATATGGCCCAATGCAGTCCCACTAACAATCCCAGGAGGAAGGGAGTGAAGGGGAAGAAGATAAAGATGGGGGCAATGATGATGATGAGGAAGGAGAGGAAGACATAGAGTAAGATTCCCCACATGATTAAAATAATGAGGAGGAATTTAAACCAGAAAGGACTCTAGCCAGAAGACCCATTATTCATAGCCCAATGCACCCAACCCACTCATCGGGTGGAGGATCATCTGAGGCGGCTGTTCGACGCAAGGGGAAAGCTCTGATGGAGAGGTGGCCAACACTTGATTTTGATGATTAAACTTTTTATTATTTTAAAGGGTTGTAAATATTATTTTAAACTTGGATGATTTTAATTTTTGCTTTAGCTTAGGATTAGTTTTTAATTATCTAATTCTTATATATTTTTTATGTCTTTTTCTATGCAATAACCCTATATGAGGAAGCACTACAATAAGGAACTAACACGAGCAAGAGAGAAGAGACCCAACTAGCCTCGCGACACTTTAAATGGCAAATGGGTAGCTTATTTCTCTTACATATTTGGGTTGGACTTTGGGGACAATATGCTGTCTAAAGTGTAGGGGTAGCATAGGAAATTGGCTTACTTTTTTACTGTTTTTTTATCTAGAGTTAGTTTTTATTTTCAAAATTTTTCGTATTTTGTTGTGTGGTTTGTGCTTGAGCTTGTTGAAATACAAATGATTGATTAGGAGCATGTAAATAGGATTGATTGTATAGATTGCAAATTTGGAATGATAGTAACAGATTTTGAATTACTTAAAGTTTTAGACTAGTTAGTTTAATATATTACACTGTGAATAAGATAAAGTAGTTAGATATACCAGATGATGAATGAATACGTAGGGAAGCATGCATGTTAGTTGAATTCTAGGTAATTAGAATTTTGCAAGCTTAAGTTTAATTAAGTCCATGAATATTGAAGTGCCTAAGGATGACTTAAGGCATTGTTTGGTACAACCTAGAGCTAAAAAGTCAACTATATACATAATTCCCTAGTTCCCTAATTGAAGCCTAAAATCCACTTCTTGATGAATCGTAATAAAGAAACCCTGAACTACAAATAAATTTTATATATCCTTCCTTTGGTCCTTGAAATTAATGCACGAATTTGGACGTCGAGCCATTCATATTGAGGGATAGGTAAATACATTAAGGCGATCTCGAAAAACAAAACAAAAAAAAATGAAAACCTAAGGAATGACATGATGTAGTAAGGATAGGATTCTTGCAAGCAAAAGTGCCTAAATGAAAATAGTGAGACAACAAAAGCATTGCAAGGGTTAAAAGCAAACTAAGAAACATAAAAGCATAGAACGGGCTAAAAGAAGTGTGAGTGAAAATACGTGAAACAAGTGATTAAATTAAAATATATATGTAGGAAATTTCATTCATGTTGCACAAAAACTTTTTAAGCTTAAAACAACCCCCTTTTTCAATGGTACCATAAATGGCAATTTCGGTACGAGAAGCTTACACCATTCATCTCCAGTTTTGGTAGCCTTTTGATCAATTTTTATTCAGTTATATGTGGCATGTAAATAGGAATGTCAAGTGGTTAAAAAGTTTAGTGTGCTTGTGGTATAATTGATGTTTGAGCACTGATGGCAACCTTTGGATGTAATAAAATGTTTATGTTCAAGGTTTCAGTATTCAGGTGTGCAAATATGGATGAACATGTAAGTAGGAGTAGTTTTGCATATTTGGTAATATGGTAAGCTGAATTTTAAGCATTTTTGAATGGTCAATTTTGAATGTGGATGTTGGGATAATATGCTAAGCTTGGTATAGTTGTTGGATATGAAAATGTTTTTTGAAATGATGTGAGATTAATGTATTATTGAAATGGTACAAAATGTTTAAATGTTTGAGAGGTTTGGTGCCAAATGAAGCATGATTGAATTGGTGTTTGTGATTGAGTTAAATGAATCTTATATATGTAGAAAGAGTATGATAAATTTGTAGATTAATTTGCAATGAGTTGTGTAAATTGGAGGTTGGTTAAGAGATGTTTGGTACATGTTTTGTAAAGATTTGATTGTGTATTTGGACATCATATAGACTATTGACTTGGTTTGGCTTGGAGTAGGCTACGTGACATATTTTGTGCCACACGGTCGTATGTGACCCACGGTCTACTAACACGGTCGTGTGCCTCTGAAAAATAGGGTACATTAGAAGCACATGATTATCGATTGTCACACGGGCTAGACACACGCCCGTGTGTACTGTAGATTTGGTAATTTAAATTTCACAGTCATATTTTGTTACACAGCCATCCGCACGGCTGTGTGACTTTTAATAAAATTTTGCAATTAGATCCACATAGCTTCAGAGAGTTACACGGCCTGGATACACGCTGTGTGACCCCTATTTTTCATGATTGCCTTATCTTTTGAAAATATTACAATTTGATCCTTGTTTGTTCTCAAGTAAACTCTAAAGCTTACGACAGCTCCTATAAGACTCGTGAAAAGTTTTAAATGGTATTTCAGGATTTAATTGATTAAAGTATTTGAACTTTTCACTGCTAATAGTTATAATTATTTTGTTTTGTACTATAGCATCCTATAACTTGATTCTAGTGATGGGGATGGATGAGGGGTGTTACAAAGTTGATTGTACTTACCAATATCATGCCGTGTCTTACTCAATGAGATAAAAGGAAGGTTAGAGAAGGAGATAAAATAGGGTGAGTTGAATCATAAATGTAGGGGACAATATGATGTGTCAAACTACTTTCGTGCTTGAACCATTTTGAAGTGTCTTATCCTTGAAATCTGAACCAACCCTAAGCCTCAAAATCTTACAAGCCAAAAATTCCCATGTGACATAGGTAACTCTGTTCATGGATGGAAATTAATTTAGGCTTGCAAGATGATAGTTACTTGTATTTGGCTAATATAATGTTATACTTTTGTAGGCATTTTGAGGGAATCAAATACTAGACAATCTTTTGCTTGTTCACTTTTTAATTTGATGAAATCTCATGTTTAAATTTGAAATTTTAGACTTGGTTATATATCATGTTGAAATTGTATGTTTAATAAGCTTTTTTATTTGCTATGCTTTTAACTATATGCTTGTAAGAAACATGCTTAAGGGTCGTCTTTTATTTGTCTTTTGTTTGCTTTTTTTCTTACATGTGTATTTATATTGCTTGAGAACAAGAAATGACTTAACTGTGGAGGAGTTTGATTTGCCAAAATTCATTGTGGCAAATTAGGTCCTTTACGACACTTAAGGAGCTTGTTTTCTAGGAATTAACTAATGTTTTCGTTAAGTTTTCATTCCAAGCAGCTAGTTAATAAATTGAGTAATTAGTAGAGTTTTATGATCTTTTAGGTCGATTCGAGCCTAAGGGAGGATCAAGATGTTGGTTGAGCATGCAGGTGACCGCCTATGAACAAGTGATCATTTATAGTAAAAATATAACACCAAAAATATAAGAATTTAGAATGGTAGCCTCTGTAAGTGTACAAGTCAAATTTTAATATATTTTAGTACAACGAAATACTTGGAAGTATTCTGAGGATCGTATCCGAGGGAGGATGGAATAAATTATGAAAATATTTTTACAATAATAAGTCTAATTAGTTATAATTAATTTCTATATTACGATGAACCATAAAAAATTAATTAGATAAAAATAAATAACAAAATTAATAAATAAGAAGAATAAACAAATAAAAATCAATACACCAATCAGGAAGATTAACTCGCTCCATGATTTATAATTAACTTCGGGTTCAGGTTTTGGATGGATTAGCTAATAATTAACAAATTATTACCCCTCGACCTTTAACTAACTAATCGATTGGTTAATACTCACTTATCTCCTGACCTCACTTTTTCATCTAGAATAAATTACAATTTACTCGGTTCGACTTATCTCCCGACCTTGTCTACCCTATGATAACTTCCTAGGGTTGTCAAGCCTAGGGTTTAAGAACATGTATTCATACCAACTAACCCTCTCAAGAAAACCTAAATCCTCCATTAATCACATCTCCATCCACTCATTAATCTCCTCTAAGGGATTTAGCCACTCATGTTATTCATACTCTCAATCTCAATTCAATAAATCATGAGAACCACATGATTGATTCAGAAGAGAAATGATATTTGAATAATCATGGATTTGACATCAAATGGGAAGTGGAGTAGCAAATTGCTTGATTGGAATAAAGAAATAAATTGAATGTACGAAATGCTGAACTGAAATACTTGAATAATATAAATAAACTCCTGGATCAAAACAGATTCCAAGAGGGAAAACAACTAAGTTATAAAAAGTAAAAGAAAATTAATCTACTCCTACTCTTAAACTATTAGGGTTTTTGAGTGCGTCTAGGATGACTTACTTACATCAAACCCCTAATGTATTATTTATAGAAGTTTTGGTGCCCAAATTAGGTCTTTCGCACACCTTAGGTCTTCGTATAATGTTGAATGTGTGGACAAAAATAACCTTGTCATACATTGGCAGGAAGTCGACCTATGTCGCGCCACCCATGCCTATGGCATGACACGACATGCAAATTCTTACTTGTGTCTTTTGTTTTGTGCTTTGACATCCTAGGAAGCTTGTGCATCACTCGTCCCTTGATTCCACATCAATTGGACATTTAAATATTCATCCTACACACTGAATTACATATATTAGTGCTACTTAAGGCCTGTGTCGGTCTATTGGGTCACAACACTTTAAAAATGTGTTAAAAAAACACTTATTTTACTAATATTTAATACTAAGTCCTAAATACCAAAAATGTAATATTAAATCCTAAATTGCATAGAAAACAAGCTCTTCAAGTTTGGAATTGACTTGAATTAACTACTACATTTGATGGCAAGTCAAATACCCCCACACTTAAGTCTCAGCTTGTCCTCAAGCAAACTAAACAAAAATAAATTGAAAACAAGTAATAAACATGCAAAATAAAATAAATGTAATTGAGCTAGCTTGATACATAAGATTAGATCGGAGCATCGACACTAAGAAAATTGCCTAAATATATAACTCTAGCTAGAAATTTAAACAGTTCATAGTTGTTTACACCTAAACAGATTAGTTCAATAAATTACAAAGTAAACAAGTTAAAGAAAATTAAATATATATTTCCATCAAAATTTCTATACGAATATAGTATTTATTTTTGAAGGGTATAATCAGTTCAAATATCTCTTTCCTACTCACTTCATTTTTGTCCATGCTTTGAACTCTAATCCAGTAATATTTCCCCGAATAATCCCTTATGATTTTTTTTATTTGTGCTGATATGGTTGAGATTTTTCTTAGGCACTTGTTGTAAGGGTTGTACTAGTCATACTGCACCGTTTCAATAACCATGAATTTTACTGAGTATTTTCTTTTTAATTCGAATGTCTTATACTTCTACAAATATAATTACCTATTTGTATCTACCTTTATTACTTGGTATATTTAATCTATTTTTCCTATTTTCAATTCAATAAACTGAACAAAATAGTCTAAATATAAACAACCTAATTTATTCAACTTTAGGTTAAATTTACAATTTAAACAAACAACCTAGTATATGCTCCCAACGAATCACTTGATTTCTACAAGCTCAAATACATAAAATACATGCAATCAAAAACTAAAAACTAAAAACAAAATAAAGAACATAAAGTAATATAATCAGAAAGTAAAAAAATTCCTAAGTCACCCCCTAAACTTTATTCAGCACATTGTCCTTAATGTGCGATTGAAAATATAAAGGAAATAGGTTAACCGATTGGCGTGATATGTGCAGATCGATTGGTCATAATGGTAGTGCTATAAAAGATTGTTGGGTTCTTAAAAAGAAAATTTTAAAACACAAATATATATAAACTAATAAATACTAAATAATTAAAACTAAAACAAAAATTAAAAATCATCCCAAATAAAATAGAGTACAAATTGCCAAATAGAAAAAATTAAAATGTTCAGAATTACTTGGACTCAGATTCTGACTCATCCATCATCTAGAGCTTTCCCCTTTCGTGCCCCATCGACGATTTCGTAGCCCGCCTTCCCAAAGTTTGGGTCGGGCTATGTTGGCTCGGGTCACATATCACAATGTCCTTCGTCGATGAGCAGTTTGGTCTAAATACATGCTCATAGTCTAACGGCACGATCGGGGTCTCCTTATCATCATCGTCCTTATCATAGGTGCCCTCCTTGCTTGTGGTAGGAACCTCTCGAACATGTTCGGGAGTGGTGCTGGAGTAGGCCAGCTAGTCTGTTCCACAATATGAATCAGAATGTCTCCCATATGTTGCATCCATTGGGTCTACCACTTTGGCACTAAAAAGTTCGTGAGCCCCGTCATCTTCAACGTCTATCCTTTACCCTTCCTCTCCATCTACCCTTAAGTGTCGCTCTTATGTTTTGTTCTTTGCTCCTTTTCTCGATTTTTCTAGCATTGGAGCTCAAGGAACTGGACGTACAAGTTGTCCCCAATCACGCTCCTTGTGGGTCTCGTGAATTGCTTAGTAAGGGATGGAATGCCCCAAACCCGATCCGATTCATCAGGTTCAAATTCGGGTGTTACCACACAAACTGAAACATTAAGATAGATAATTTACAATTACCTATTTCTTTAAAACATGTATTGTGGCATTTTAATTAAATGCTTATTACAAGAAACAAGAGATGTGTTTAAAATATATTTAATTATAATAGACTCGAATCAAATATGTTTTAAAAATGGAAGGTTATCAAAAATAGACTAGCATGGCATATTCTTAGACTACGCCACAATTCTACTATATGCATAATAGCCCATGTCGCCACCAACTCGGCTCGCACTCTTGGCGTTGTCCCTTCAGGCGATGTCTCTTCTCAATTTCCTAAAAAGAAATAACAATTATTGTAAGTACAAGAGTACTTAGTAAGCTAGTAGACCATACCTTGATGGATGCTTTGCAATCTTGTAGGAATTTCTATGAGTCAATTACTAGTCTGCATCATTTACTTCGCCTGATACCATACAATTTTATCACTCCCGTATACACCAATTACCGTACCCTTATTATACTTAATCTTTCATATCTAATTAATTGGAGAATCCTTCCAATAATTTCATAAATATCTTGCCACACAATACTTTCTTAATAGAATATACCCTCAGAAAACACTTCCAACAATCCACTCCTTAACCTATGTTCTTATTTCAAACAGTTGTTCATTGATATTTATCACGGGCAGATACTCGTATATGTTTGGTGAATACTTATATATAATATAGTACTATCAATTCATACTCAGTTATATCCTGATTCAGTACTACACATATCCTTACTAATAAATCATTTTGTTGACCACTCTGACGAATTCCATGATGTGATATATCAAAATCTCATAATATAAGATAACATTAACTCCAGTTTAGAATAATTTTAGAAGAAGATACAATACCTCTCACTAGATACATATATCTTTTTGACAGATCATCATAACGAATACCATTCTTGACATCCAGATATATATATCTTTTTCATGGAAAACCCTTAAGACTTAGTCCCTCATAACCCAAAACATATCAATACTTTATCGTAGTTTACTTATTATGGAAATAAAAGAATTTACCCATACCTTACAATAGAGATAGACATTCAGATTCAGATCTTACCAAACATCCTTGATAATTTAAACCACTTAGGCTTAACAGAACATGCCATAGAGGTAATCATATAGAGTACGCCACCAAGGCGTTCCATTCAAAATTTTCCACAAATTAATTCTTTTCAAAGTTTCCCACACAGGCTATTCTTAGTTGTCGAGTTAAAGATATTGATTTGCCTAAACTCACATTACGTGAGGTTTGCCCATCATCGTCCTGGGACATGCAGAGAACCCCATTGGGTAATCACCATTTCTTAGTTATTTTTCAGAAGGTGTCATGGTCATCGACTTCTCCTTCTAAGTTCTATATCAGAGTTCATTTTTCTGTCCCGAAGGACTCCATCAGACATCACCGCAGTGGATAGGCACAGATTCTCTTAATAGACTTTTCAAGCACTGAAACAATCTAAGTGCAACATTTTAATTCACATACATACACCTAACATAACACACATCTCATAGCATACATTCTAAACTCATATATATATATACAACCATACTTCAACGTTTCAATACACATACACTAATTATCAAATGCTTGAGTGTGTCAAATTCACTACCTATATACATACTATACTTTTCATACTTTAAATTATTTCATACAATTATTCTCTCTATATGAACAATATACATGCAAGAGTCAACATAGAACTCATTTGATTCTCTCAAACAGCAATTCAAAACTCCAGATCTGGATATCCATCTCGAACTAGCAAGAACTACTACTTTTAGAACGTAAGAACATCATTAGGACTCATCCGTGTAAATTTTACCATAAATTCGAGTACTGACAACTCCTATGCAAAGCCTTACGCTTACATCTTACTGTTCATGCACCTCTTATAGACTTGCTCTTTTAGAATTTAATATGCAAAATAGTAATACTTACCTAGGAATGGAATAACCACTAATCATAACATAATCTTAGCTTCAAGATTATCGATGAAGAGATACATCTAGAATTAAGGAAGGTATCAATAAATTCCACTTAAGGAAGAGGAAGAAGAACCCCTTTTAGAACACACTCTCACATATAAATATGACTCATCTTGCTTAGTGAAATTTAACAATTGTCATACATATCAGAACTTCCCATCTTATTAGCCTACAATTTTTGAGAAAAATATAAATAAGTTCCCTTCATAAAACTTATCATGCTAAGCTATACAGTTGGTTTCTAACTAGATTACTTAAAGTCTAACTAACATAATATCCCATAAAACCAGGTGTACTATACCTCTGGCAAATACTCATCCTATATTTCCCTTTTATCCCTTAACACGAACACCCCCTTAACATAGAAAATCATGAAATCAAATTCTTACTAACTTAAATGGCGGTTACTATACGCCCACACGTATACGCAAAAAGAAAATTTTGGGAGATACTATTTCGCCACATAGGCTATTTTGAAACTATGCTCCATAACTTAGAATTCTCTAAAACTGGGGTGTTAAAGGGGACATAGGAATATCAACTCGATGACACAGAGTGGTAATACGATGCAGGAAGTATAAAATTTGCTTTCAATGTTGTATGCACTTGAGCACCTCCTCGTAAATCCAATGGTATACACAAAGTTCATATTTCTACAAGATAAAGTAAATCATAATCACTTAATAGGCGATAATGTCAAAAGCATTATGATTTGGTGCCAGATGAGTGCAAATAAATTGAATCCACATCTTAGCCATTAGGAACATGATGTTCGTGTTAAATTTCAATGGCACCTTGGAGTTGGCTTGGCAAGTCCACTTGTTACGCCCCTCTGTCAAATAATCAATAATACCCTCCATAAAAAATCCTCAAACGTAAATAAGTATAAGGCCTTTAGGTGATTGTGGGTATAATATGGGGTGTCATAGTATTGGGAAATATCTTGAGGTGTAATCGACTCTTTTTTGCCCTGGACAGTGATGCGGGTGATCGTCTCACCTTTTTGTTTACGATTCTCCCTATGTTTTAGAGAGGCATAAAATTCATAAATGATAGTGTTAATCAACGGTTTGGTCGGGGTTGTGCACAAATTATTCAAACGGTGGGATATACTAAATCCTATATTTCTTTGCAAGCAGACATGGTGGGATCAAATCGACGCTCCTGTATAAAAGAACATCCACTCATATAAAGGAAAAAGCGTTCAAATTTCGTGTTATAGAAGCAATTGGCATCGAGGCTGCTTAGTGCTTGAGTGGAGCCTTATTGTTTTCATGGTGCCATTTTTCAAATTAAAGTAATAAAATGACAAACCCAAATGATAAAAGTGATAAAGATCGAGTTTAGAAAACAATACGTCGGGTAGTTGCAGACGAAATGTGACTCTCGATGGATGTGGAATGTAACAAAATAAAATATGAGAACTGAAATGAAAAGAGAAGATAAACACTTACTTATGTGAATCAAAGGTCAGGAATGCAAAAATTTGAAGCTAGATTGCAAGGACGACGTGCGACGACTCAAGGAGGATGTTTTCTCTCTTTTGGGTGTTTTAGATGTATGTTATTATGCCTAAAATCGGTAGATGTAAATAGAAATTCAACGGGCTTTAACCTTGAAACAGCCCGATTTTGGCTAAAAACACAGGAGTGTCGTGCCACAACCTATGTGTAGTGCCACACGATGCCCTAAAATTGCCCAACTAGGCTTCGAAGTGCTCGTGTTGTGCCATAGCCTGTGCGTGGCATGAAACGACCCTCTAACATCAGGTGGTGTGGCTTTAAAGTACTTGTGTCGCGTCATGACCTACTCATGGCACGACACAACGTTACTCTTAGCCTTCTGGGATGTGTAAATGTCTTCTGGTCATCCGTTTCTGTACCCGTTCAACTTATCATTATCCTGTTACATCCAAAAACCTGAATTTTCCTAATTCTAACATGTAATTATGTCATAATTATCTCAAAATATAACTACAAACTAGAAATTGAAACTATTTTACAATATGAACACATTTGTTAAAGTTCAATGGTTAATAATTATGTCGTGCTACTGGATGTGTCTGTCAATTCTCTAAACTTCACCATTGACTTCAATCGTCGCTCATGAGAATGTCGACTCTTCCAATTGCTCCTTTTTCCACTAGAGTGTCGCCATTTGTCTCGTTCTCTCTCCTTATGGGTACTGGAAACACGAAAATTTACATATTTTTACATACCCTTTTGAACTTAAAATCATATAGTTTCGATAAAATTCTTATCGAAAAAATAATTAATTTTACAAAATAATTAAAGTGCACTTAAAATATGAACATGTTGAAATTTAGTTAATTTTATAATTAATT
>CM025145.1:11165570-11184136 GCA_013467495.1 Gossypium gossypioides | reverse complement strand
GTCTCTTTAATTGTTTTTATATATGCTTAGATTTATTTTAATTGATATTATTACATTTTAGGATTGTATAGTAGATATTTTGCATTTACAGTGGTTTTAGAGATATTTTTAGTATTTTTCACACATTTAATTTTAATAAGATATTTTGTATAGTATTTAGGAAGGAGATTCCAATACGTGGATCCATGGAATTAAATGTCATAAGCCTAAAGTTGATCTAAGACTATGAGTGATAATACAATACTAAATGATCATAATTTGTAATGTGGGCCCATTTAGAACTTCTTACTTGAACATTATTTATTGTTTCAATTAGATCTCGGGTTCCGGAATTTCATTTTAGGCGTACTTTATATAGTCAAAAAGGGAATTTACGCCCAAAATGAAATTTGAAGCTCTATCCAAATATGAAGTCATCAATGTCAAAATGTGTCAAGAAAAATACATAAATAAAGAGGATTACATGAGTTTTACATTGATGGATAGTTTTAAAACATATTTATCATATTTTGACTATATCTCTTAAAATACTTGGAGTTTGGAGTTGAAATTTCTATAATGAATGTACAAGAAACAAATATTTGATTAACACTTTCTCAATTGTAGCCATTATCTTAGTAAAAAGTGATCAAAATGATTGAGAAAATGACACAAACGATCCTAGTTATTGATTACTATCAGTATCTTTTTATTGTCATTTAGCTTCTCCTAAACCTCTATAAATAATCTTTAGTTTTCAGAATGTAAGACATCTTGAAGTTGAGATCAATATCATTTTTCTTTTGTATTTATTATACATTTTCTTCTTCACTTTGTAAAGATCTTAATTTCTTTATATTTACAATGTCTTTTTCATCTAAGTTTGTATTCTTCAAGTTTATTATGTTCTTCTCAACTCTTCATGCTGAGGTCAAAGTGTAAAACTCTTAGTAAATACTAAGGTAAATTTAATACTCATCATTTAGGCTAAAAAGAGTTATCGCCCACTTATTATAATCATACTTATAAAATAGAAAACTTGACGTATTATATTTGGATATATTTGTTGTGAGATAGCCAACCATGAGATGGCGAGTACATATGGCAGACAATTCAAGCTCGAAGTCACATGGTGGATAGTCCAAGCATAAGTCATTCAGTGAATTGTCTAAGCATGAGAAGGCTGGCGGATTGTCAATATGCGAACTATCATGCAAAGAGTTCTTACACGACAAGTTTGGTGGATTTTCTAAGCATATTGGCAAATTGTCTAAGTGCAAGCATACCTGCAATCAATCAAAGCGTGAGCTATCTAGCGATGAAGTGAACTACAAGATGAAGTGCTAAATGTAACACCCTAGGTCTGGCAGGTCTAGGGTTTTGTCATATAGTAGTAAAATAGTCTATCTGGCGAAGTGTAATCCGTCTAATTTCTTATTGTGGCGTATAGTAATCGCCACATATGTAGGTAATGATTTTGTTTCATGTTATTCTATTATATTAAAGAGAAGTCTGTGTTAAGCGATGAAGGGTAAGTATGGTATGAGTTAGTGCCAAAGGTGTAATATGTCTTGTTTGCCTGGAGTACTGTGCTAGTTAGATTATAGATAATCTAGTTAGAAATCAACTGGATAGCGTAGCTTGATAATTGTGAATGCAATGTACTTATTTATGTTTCCTTCGGAAACTGTAAACCATTAAGAAGGCAAATTCTGAAATGTGACACTTGTAAAGTTCCACTAAGTAAGTGGGTCATATTTATATGTGTGAGAAAGGTTCTAAAGGAGGTTTTTCTTCTTTATTAAAAGAAATACTACTTTCTGATTCTTTCTAAAAAAAAAGTATAAATGTATCTCTTTCTCATAAAGTTGGAAACTACGATTCTGGGTTTAATTAGTGATTATTCCATTTTCAGGTAAGTGTTTCAGCTCTACATGTTAAGTTTTGAGAGTGTAAGACTATAACAGTTGTATGAACAATAAAGCTTTAAGTATAAGTTTTGCATGAGGTTTTCAACAATCAAAATGATAATTAAATTGTATGTATAAGAGTTGTAATAGTAAATTTATATTTGTAAGCAATTGTTGCAACTGGTTCGAAAGAGATGTCTGAGTTTGGAGCTTAGAACTGCAGTTGGTGAGTTAAGGTGAGTCTCTACCCTGACTCCTTTAAATGATTTGTTTAAATAAAAAGTATATATACACACATTCATAGATGGGATGATGATGTCTACGGAAAAAGGTAAAGGTATGGTATAGTAAAGATGAGAGATATTCTGTAATAATATGCATAAAGTTCTATTAAAAGAATAATGTTTGATAAGCATACATATAAAAGTCTGGTATATGAGGCGTATGAATTTGTAAGAAACTGATTATTTGGGCAAGTAAATGTTGAGCTAACATTCTATTGTGATACCTCTAGTAGGGCAATTGTATTGCTAACTAGACTCGTATATCATAGATTGAAATTGAGTGTAAGACCATGATGTAGAGTCCCATGGCAGTTTGGTATGGTTTGGAAACTTTCATGGTGTAGCCTCTAGTAAGATGAAGACTGGATTAGTAGAACACGATACATGTATGTATGTAAGACCACATGGTTAAGACCCATGACATGATATGTCTATTTGAATATTCATGGTGTAGCTTTCAGAATATGTAAATCGAATTGGCTGATCACGATACATGAATTTAGGTGAAAGTTTGTCGGGACAGTAAACACGTGACTCTGTATGACATTTTTGTGGTATATTCTGTGTAAACCTATATCATCCCGCCCGGTGAAATCTTAGTATCCGAATACAGTTCAAATAATAGGTCGGATAAGGTGAGTTAAAAGTGAATGGTGTTTAAGCTAGTATAAAGATAAGAACCATTGTGAGTATGCCTATGACGTCTTAATGTTGGCAGATACTGGGTAAGCACGTAGTAACCCTGATAAGGAAGGATTCGCCCTAGGAGCCTCTGGTTGGCGGGCACAGTTTGAACAAAGTCCGTTATAAGAAATAAAACCCTATGATGGAAAGCTTATGTCAGCAATAGAGAGTATTCAGTAACGATGACCTTGAATTGATTAAGATATAATGAAAAGATAGTTAGGAGGTAACCAAATGAGAACTAAGTGAGTTAAGAACCAAAGGAAAGAACTTTATTAGTATTCTTGAAATTTGTAAGATTTGGATAAGACCACCAAATGACTGATATGACGTTTGTTGAGTCCCAATAAAGTCAAGGAACAAGTTAAAGCGTATAGGACAAGAAATATATCTTATCTCTCTCCTCAGGAGAGCAGAATCAAGGAAAGATAGGAAAGCTCCTCTAAGTAAATTAAATGAAGGGTGACACCGGGCGTATGGGCGAACCCTGAGATGTTATCCGCCCCACTAAAGCTCTTAATGTATACACAAATACATAACTGAGATAGAAGAGAATGCCTAGCGAGGCATTAAGGAGACTTAGACAATGGAGTCGCTGCCAATAAGGCGTGATGTACCAAAGCGTGAATTGTTACACCGACAAATACACTCTGAAGAAATTACTAAGGATAAGAGACGTGCTAAGACCCAAGGGTGAGTCTCATATGTGTTTTTGCACGTAAGTATTTATAGCTTCCATGCATTTAACTGGTGATCACATGGATTATCACACATGTCAAACATCTAATGGAACAAAGGAAAATATCTAGTTGATCGGATAAGTGCTGACAACTGTGCATTACTTCCTCAGGAAGTATTCTGGGAACTGTGCATTACTTCCTCAAGAAGTATTCTCTGCCTATATACGGATGAGCTGAAGAGAAAAATCCTCTCATCCTTTAGGATGAGTCTGGAACGTGGGTTAAGCTTTGAGATGCTCTCGTTAAGGTAAAAATCGTGACTTTGCATGTTAAGCTGCCGGAGAGTAGATTTGTTTAACTCTGTAGAGCAAAATTGGTAAAGCTTTGTTGCATGATTCTGGTGTTCAAGTGTTAAGGAAATAAGTTTCTGTGATTAATGTTTAAAGGTTACTGATCTACTCGATGGAAGCCCAGGTCTGAAGTTTAAGCTGCCTTTGAAGCTAACAGGTAAGTCTCTAAACTGACTCTTACTTGCATAATTGTATGATAGTCTTATCTATTTCGAAAGGCTAATTTCTGAAATGAGAGTGTAATATATGCAAGTGTGATGTTTGATTAAGGATATACCTCTATTATGAAAAGAAGATCATATATGACGAATATGTGAAGAAAGCATGAGCTTGATGATTTTTTCTGTTCTAAAGGAAAATGTGTGCATGTATGAGTACATGTTTAAAAATATGAATGTAGCTACATGTTGAAGTCTATTGTAGTGAGTCAGTTAAGCATAAGTTTTCATATCGAGTCTGCTTGCGTGTGAGTCCGTCAAGATAATAAACATGAATTCTGATATGAAAAGACCATGGCCATGGCAAGAAGACCATATAGTGTAAGACCTAGTTTGAGACTATGGCATCATATGGGGAAGTGAAAAACCATATAGTGTAAGGCCTAGTCATGGTGGCTGTGGCATCATATGGTGATAAGAGAACCACATAGTGTAAGACCTAGTCTAGGACTATGGCATCATATAGGGAAAGAAAATAAAGGACGGTTGGGTGAGTACCAGGCGATGAGGGGAAAACCTCAAGACTTTGATTTTAGACAAATCCCTATCGTTAAAAATGTCATTTATCGAAATGTGAAAGCCTTTGTGGCTGTTATTAGATATGTGAAAGCCTTTGTGGCTGTTCTTTGATAAGTGGAAGCCTTTGTGGCTGCTCTCTGTTATACGTGAGCTTTTACAGTGATATCTATTATATGAAGCCTTAGTGGTTGACTCTATGAATGCCTTTGTGGCTACATCTGTTAAATATGCCTCCGTAGAAAAGTCTATTATATGTGGACGCCTTTGTGGCCATCTAACTATATGGACGCCTTCATGGCTATCTATAGTTATGATGATGCCTCTATGATCATCTGTGGTAATAGAGAGAATTATATGGTTATCTCAAAGGAAGAGCCTGTCTTTGTGGTTATCTGGTAAATGAGATCTTTGTGGGAAACTATGTTAATGGAATACCAATACGGCGAAGTTTGGGTAAATGACTCTGAAGGAAAAGTAGAGATATGGCATCTAATGAACTATGTCAGAAAGGTTTCGAATGTTAAGGACGAAACAAACTTTGTATAAACAAAATAGGAAAATGGTCAGTAATGTGAAAGAGGACAGAATGAAATATGTGGCGAACATGAGAAGAGTAAGGACCCGATATGGATAAGATGATGTAGAAGTAATAAATGATGCATGTAGTACACTTTTAAGGAAGTCTTATTCAATTATGTACAACTACACCATAAGGAATGGTAGAGAAAAGTACCAGCTAAAAAAGGACATAGGCCAAAGAATATGCAAAGTTTTTAGTACACTATGGTGTAATGAAATAGGTTATAGAGATCTACTAAGTTCTCAAGAACTTATATAAGTTAGTTCCTAATTTAGGTTGCAAAGAATCTCGTACGGAGGGACGATGCCAAGACTACGCCAGCAAAGTGGTGGTTCGTGCTGATGTGCATACAAAAAAGAAAAGTTTACGAGAGAGAAGCCCACTGTATGTGAAAGAAGTATCAGCAAGCCTACACTGTATGTGAAAAAAGCTGGAAATAAAATAGTTCTTATAGTATCTCTGTATGTTGATGATTTGTTTGTGATTGGAAGCAATGTTAAGTTGGTTGATAACTTCAAAGGGCAGATACAAGTGATGTTTGAGATGTCAGATTTGGGAAAAATGACTTACTTCCTTAGTCTGGAAGTGTTTCAAACTCAAGAAACAATTTTATAAGCCAAAAGGCTTTTGCCATGAAGATTTTAACCCATTGCTAAAGGAAAGAAGCTCATTAGCGATGAAAATGTTGAAAGATTTGATGAGACAAGGTATAAAAACTTGGTTGGATGCTTACTTTACTTAACTGCATCCAAGCTAGATATAATGTTCATTGTAAGCTTGTTGTCGAGGTACAAGCATTGCAACAATGTAATCCATTACAAAGCCGCCAAAAGAATTTTGAGATATGTAAAAGGAATATTGAACTATGGAGTGAAATTTATGAAGTCTAAAAATGTTAAGCTACTTGGTTACTTAGACAGTGATTGGGCGGGATCTATTGAGGATATGAAGAGTACCTCTGGTTACTTCGTTACTCTAGGGTCAAGTGTTTTCTGTTGGAGTTCAAGAAAGCAATAATCAATAGCACAATCCACAATTGAAGCAAAGTATGTTGCAACCGCTGCATTTTTCAACCAAATCATTTGGCTAAGAAAGTTGTTGAATGACTTGAACATATACCAAGAGGAAGCAACAGAGATCAAAAGTGACAATCAGTTTGCTGTTGCAATTGCAAAGAATCCAGTATTCCATGGGAAAACAAAACACTTCAAAATTAGGTATCACTTTGTGAGGGAAGTGGAACAAACAAAGGAAGTAACACCGGTTCATTATAGTTCAGAAGATCAATTAACAAATATTCTAACTAAGCCTTTTGGGAAGATGAAGTTTGAGAATTTGAGATATGACATTGAAGTTCGCAGCATGGAGGCTAATGGGGAGTGTTGTGAAATGGCCAACCATGCAGTGGCGAGGACATATGACAAACAACATATGGCGAACAGTTTAGGCTCGAAGTCACATGGCAAATAGTCCAAGAATGAGAAGGTTCGCGGACTGTTAATATGCGAACTATCATGTGAAGAGTTCCTACATGACAAGCTTGGCTAATTGTTTAAGCATATTGGTGAGTTGTCTAAGTGCAAGCATACTTGCAGACAATAAAAGTGCGAGCTGTCCAGCGATGAAGCGAACTGCAAGATGAAGTGCTAACTGACTTCTTAGAGTGGAAAACTAATTTTTTTGGTTTAGTTTTTTGTTTAGTTCCTTTATTAAAATACTTAGTTGAAAACAAACTAAGTTGGTATTGACTTAATATGTTTAGGTGTTGATTTACTTAATCAGTTTGTGTACAAGATAAGTTTTTCTGTTTTTCAATATGTTAGTTGAGTTAGTTGAGTTCTTGGAAAAATAAATTATATAAATTGTATATTTTGAAATGAAAATAGTGGTTCAGATTAGTTCATCTTGCTGGTTATTTGTCTCATTTTTACTTTCTTAGGGTGGGTTTGGATGGGAGATTGGGTGCGGTGCGGTGCGATTAGTTTTTTTTTGTCTCACGCTACAGTATCTAATCTCACTGCCATAGTTGTTTTTACACTAACTGCAGGTAAACGCACCGCCCATCCAAACTCACCCTTAGTCTCAAAACACCAACAATATTAAACTTAATTTGTTATAGACATAACAATTAAAGAAAAACATAATAAATACTTAATTTTTTTTAAAATTTTGATTTCAACCATCCTTTTTTTCAAGGTTCTTCAACAACTATACCAATATCAATTTATTCAACCATAATAACGACCAATTTTCTAGGTGGTCGTCTGATGCGTCGATGCTAAAGTATATCCATTATCTATGTTTGTGTAAGCACAATTATATGAATGTGCCTAACTAAACATGGTCAATTTTAAGAAGTAATATAAGTAGGTCTAAGATTTCAAGATTTAGTCCATTTAATTTATGTAGTAACAATTAAGATGTAGTACCCAAGTGATTTGGCATTATAAAAAAACATTGAAGTCTAAAAGTGTGTTTGATAAGTTATTTAGTAATTAAGTTAGAGTTTAATTTTTTGTAATTACACATGTGTGATATGTTTGTTAATCATTATAATTAATAGGTTTAATTGAATTGAGCATAATTAGAGAATCCTAATTCCATTCTACAATTATTAAGGCGAGGGTGAAAGTTGGAGGTAATTACAAACAATTATACTTAATCCAATTACCTTACCAACAAGTATTTAGTGCAATGGTAAGACACATTGCACTCCTAAGGAGAGGATGTGAGTTTGAATCTTGGAGACGACATTATTGGAAAGGGCAATTATGAACCGTAAAACAAACATGAGAGTTTTAAAAAAAAATACAATTACCGTATAAATTTCCAAACATATACATACATGATTTAAGTTTAAGAAGTTATTTTTATACAATAATAATAACATTTTAATTTTAGGACATATTTTATTTTTTTAAAATATATGTTACTTTTCCTAATCTTGTTTAAATAATTTAAAAATTTTATTGACAAAAGATAATTTCTCATACACTACAGCAAAACATGTTTTTAGTTAAATTTATCTAATGAGATTTTTTCTTTACTAGAATTTTTCAAACGGTTATTTGCAACTTTTAATTGTTTTTAAGCCTCTAAAATACTGGTTTATGCTTCTAACCCCCCAAACAACTTATAAATGTTCTGAAGTGATTTATAAATGTTTAAAAGGCCTTGTATTCAACTCTAATATGATTCAAAGAGTTTATCTAATTGTCTTAAGGTTTATTTTTTAAAAGTATTTCGAAGGCTTTCTCTCTATATACGTTCTTATAGCATCTCTTATTGGTACTGATCATTGGGACAAGTGAAGGGTGTTGCATTTGTTACGAAGGCAACCAAAGTTGAGTACGCAAGAAAGAAAGGGACTACGAAAGGAAATGAGCCTTTTATTGCTAAGGTTCCTAAGAATAAAAAAAGTATAGAAGAAGAAAAAAATAATAGATTTTGTTGTTGATGATGACTCTAATATTGAGGATTATGTACTGATACTTGAGTTGGTTGCTCAAGCTAAAAGGTATTTCCCCATAAGATCTAGTGCACCATCTTCTACAAAGAAGAGAAACTAAAAGATGAAAGAGGCATTAGTATCTGAAATTCTAAAAGAAGCTCAACTAGAATCAATTCAACCCGAAGTCAGGTTCATGACATATTCTTGTGCGAAACAAATGAAGATTGTAGCTTAAAAAGCCTTCATATATGAAAGGAACATCTAGAAGAGTGGGTTCTATAAGAACAACATTGATATCAACCTGGAAACATAAATCAACTCTTCTTTGTGACGTGTACCTAATCTTTCATGAAGAATGTGATTCTGAAATTCTATGGAACTTTCAAAAGCCTATCAAGGATACTAAAAATGAGCACTATATGGAAACCTTTGTAAGCAGTTACTACTTTTGATTCATTCCTGGTACTATTAGTGATTTTCTTCATTATTAAGTTCGACATTGTGCCAAATTTTTTTGTTAAAAATGATTTCTTTGTTACTAAGTTAACCAACAATGTTTGAACAAATTGGACTAAAGGTCAAGATTTTAGAGCCTCTAAACTTGAACCAACCTATGCTGCTCTTGAGGAATTAACAATCAGAAGTTGGCTCCTTAACAATCAATAGTTGGTAGTTAATAAGCGAATGGTTACCTAATTGTACAAGGTAGTACCATTCATCTCCTTTGATCTTCATCAATTGATTTTTAAGGAAATTGTAAAGCACGCAGAAACCAAGAACACCAGGCATGCATTGCCTTTTCATTACTTATCTTTTATATTCTCTTAAAACAAAATCAAAACATAATGGAGAAGGGTGAGATCTACGGAGCTTAATTGAGAGAATTGAATTATTCTTATAAATGAAAAAAAGAAAGCATGTTGTTGCTGAAATTGATTTGGATGCTCCAACTATGGATACTTATGAGGATGATGATATTAAATCAGTTGCTACCCTGGTTACAATTAGATCAACATCTACCAGAGTATTGAATGTTGCATAGGCCAGACTTGTTGAGCATTTAAAGAGGAATTGACATATCTTGATAAGACTATTTAGTATCATGAGCTACAATTGAAACTTCTCCAACTTTAATGCCATTGCATTTTTTAGCAAAAAAATGGAAGGGTGAGTTCCTGAATTAATAGGAGGAAAAGTTTATTTCGTTGTTGGTTTTTGTTGAATTTTTTTTTTCTTCATATATGTTTATTTTCAATGATGATATTTTATACTTGATACTACTATATTTTGGACATGTAAGTGGTGAATTATCCTTACCTTACTTTTGTTATGAGATTTTAATAACTATGCATTTTGATTGTTAATGTTATTGTTGTCTTGCCTAAATGGTTAATTATGCGGTTTTAAAACCATAGTTGATTGGATGGATTAGGATGAGTGTCAAAGGAGATTTTTAGTGTAAATTTCAAGGACCAAACAACTCCAATTGCTACTTAGCGTACATCAGACAGACCATTGTAACTTGTCATATTTTGTTGGCATCTTTTACCCAAAACCTAAGAAGCATGAACATGACAATTTTCACCTCATATTAGTGTCAAACAAGTATATGATACAAACACATTTGGATACGCACATATGGTTAGACTTAAAACCACCAAGTTGGTTCATATATATAAATATATTCCACACTTGATATCTAAGCAGTGTCGCATTTTGATTGTTTATATTGTTAATGTTATTCTACCCTATGAGACCTTTACAACGGTATATCATATATTCAAAGTAAGCCATTTTCCTCAACATATTTCACAAGTGGCTTACTTTGAGCATCAATTTCTCATTCATCACTCAACCATTTTGAGCATATGATATACCGCTGTAAAGGTCTCATGGGGTAGAATATAAAACCATAATTTTATGATTCCAATCTCCACCTTTACTAATCGAAAATATGCCTCAAAGCTTCCAAAAAATCTATTTTTTTTCAACAGAACATATTTAAAAACTTTTAGAAGCATTGTACCAAAGACAAAACATGGAAAATCACAAATCAAGTAATTATATGTTGAAGACTTTCAATGTAATTTGGTTACCTTATTGAAAAGATTTGTTTTCTTTAGAAGACTATAGTTAAAAAAATCTAGGCAATTTCATTCCATATTGAAGACTTGTTTGAAAACTATTTTTGAGGAGATATACATCCACATTGATTGTACTTTTGTTAGTCACTAAAGCTCTATTTATGTTTAGGCTTCTTATAGTTTCTTATGAGTTGAAAAGAACACTTACTTTGTTCAAGTGAAGAACTTATTTAAGTGCATATTTTTTGTAAGTAAAATGCTTTTATTATTCAGTTTACAACTACGTTTTCAAGGGAAAGTTTTAGTGGGAGAGAGATTTAGATTTTGTATAAGAGTGAGGTTACAACTCAACATCAAGTTTTGTACTTATTGATTCATAGTGAGTTACTACCTAAGTAAGACCACATAAGGTAGGATGTTTCTGAACTAATTAACAAACTTTTGTATCTCTTTTTATTTTATAACTGTTAGTAAGTTCATCTGGATGCAATTGAAAATGACATATTTGATTCGATATTAATTGAGTTGAAAATGGACTGACTCTCATTGCACCAACTCTACGGTATTAATTTGACTCTTTGGCCTTATTTGTAAATGGATGATGCACTTAAATAGAAGCATAATAATACTTTGTCAATACATTCCTTTCAGCTTTTAAAATAATTTTATCAGCAGAGAACTGGTTCAACTTCCCGTTGTATGAAAAGTTATATAGAGAAAGCATGTCAGGTCGGCAATAAATTTATGGAGTTTGAGTATGAGATGATTACTAGGAGGGGGTTCTCAATGGGGTTTGTTAAAAGGGAGAAACGTCGGGAGGCAGTTTCCCATTAAGGAAAGATGTGATCATTGTAAGTGCTCGCTCCGGTTGGTAGCTTGGAACTGTGTGTCCTGCTCCCCGAACTGTGGTAAAAACCACTCCCTTGTAGCCAACGACATATCCTCCCACCTGCTACCATCGGTGTATTAAGTATGCATAAAAGTTACAGCTTGGGATTTATCAAATTGCAGGATTGACCATATTACCTCACTATTAGAGTACCAAGGTCGCCATGCTGTCTCTACTGGAAGTTCTAGGGTCTTGATGGCATACCTAGAGGATGTCACAGGAACTCGACCATCTGTATCACCACTGACAGCAGATTTTATTTTAATAAAAATAATCAGCATAACTCTTATATGTAAATTAATAGATTGTTTATTGAGAAATCAAGTTAGGTAACTTTTTAATCTATACCTGTATATCCAAACCCTAATCTCTCTTGATAAGTTTCGTATTTCAGGAAGAACTGACATCAGACTGTCTGTCCATCTAACGCTACTGAACATAGTACAGAAGCAGACTAGTAAGGAATTTTGGTTTCAATTCTTTGCAGATTGTAAAAAACCTTTCTTTCAATTTGGATGTATGTCTTGTTACTTCGTGAATATCCTTAAAGCAAGAAATTGATGGCATGCCTACCTGCAACCTGACCATTTTGTAGCTTTGGCATGAAAGGCTGCTTGTACCTTGGCAAGATTTAGGTACGATTTGACGTGAAAGCAAGAGCAGGGATCAAAGTTCATGATCTAACAATTCAAGATATCATATAAATTCAAGTTTGAATCAATAGGAGAAGTGTGTTATAAGTTTTAATTACTATTGTCTTAATCAGTAAAACAGTATGAAGCATGCATGACCATTTAAGAGTATGATACTTACATTACCATTTGAGCCAGGTTTTATTGCCGATAAATTGCATTGAGGGGCATAAATATCATATAAATCAATGAATCCCATCTTTCTAAATCCCTGACTTAGATACTTTCCTCAATGAATCGTATTGTTATCTCCATCTCCTTTCTTGCTAACTGAATCTTCACTAACAAAGTTGCAATACTTATTAATTCCTTCATCGGTTTCATCTGAGTTGAGAGCGTGTGTCCATAAATAATCAAACATTCCCTTCATACAAATGGCATCATCTATCCAAGCATTTCCAATCTACAATATCCATAACAATTCTCAGCTTTAAGCAGACGTACTAGAATGGGGGATTTTGCAGTGAACTTACAGCGATTCCTTTGAGATTTATGACAGTTTGGTTGGTGTTCTTGTTTCTTGAGAGAATATAATAGGCAAGTTGAGGAACATAATGGCCAGCATAGCTCTCACCAGTTATAAAAAAATCCCGTCTTTTGTACTGCGGAAATCTTTCAAGCCAATTGATATGAAAAACATACGAGTCCTTTGTTGTTCTCTTGTCACCTACTTTGGTGTGATCAGAGGAATCGTTTGAATAAGAAAAACCAACTCCTGCTGGAAATTCCAAAAAGATCACATTTGCAACTGCAAAATTTTCCTAGCATGTGTCAATTGAAAAATCAAGAGAACAAGTTATGGTGTTGTCAAACTGAGAAGAGACTTCATGTACCCTTGTTCCATGCATATTCATTTCTGTAAAGCGTTTTTCCATCCTTGTTTACTTTGAAAGGTCCAAGTTCTAGCATGGCTCTATATCCTAACGATGAACACCCTGGACCTGTACATCATAGTCAATCAATCCTTTTTCTGTTTTTCTCCCTTCATGTCTATATATTAGGTTATAGATAGATTCTTCCCTAAAGTTACAATTCAGTATCTAGTTGCCTGAGCTGATGAATAAAGTATATGCTATTCTGTTTTAATTTTTCCTTTACTGCTTGAACTGTTTTTGTTCAGTGATACAAACTAGGAAAAACAAGGGAAGGATAAATGACACGTGTTTGTACAGGTTCAAAAAGAAGTCTATATCAAGTGGAAAGAAATATCCAAGCAAAGGCAGTCCATGCTATGAAATCCGCTCAATTAGTTTAATTAGTGGTGGGATCCCACTGAATTATGTCTCAATGATGTCTGGTTCATGATTAAGCATCGGGACAAAGACTATATCACTAGTCAACTTTTATTGTGGAAAAGCAGTAGCTATTGTTTGAACATAAAAGAGTCCAATGGGATATTCTTAGTAAAGTGGGCTCCCTACCTGGCTGGACTCAGTCAACTAGCCTATCACACAACTTGCTGGTCCTTGCAAGTTGGAAAACTGAAGATTCTAGGTCTCTTATTTCTACCATGCGTGTGGACTATTGTAACATGCAGGACAACGTGAATTTGAAGTGCTCTGATTCGCAATAGTGAAATGGTCCTACACTAAGTTCTCTGTTTCTATGAAAAGCTGAAAGATGATATTGGTTTCAGATGGAAAAACACTTTTCTAGTACTATTATTGTTTCAAAATGGATGATTTTTCTACAGAAATGATTAATCAAGGTCTGATCTATGGATAGGTTCAACATGGGAGTTCTACATCGGTGTTGTACTGAAACTATCGTCAAGCTTCTTTATACAATCATATTTCCCAAAGGTTGAGTATGCAAATACTTCTCTTTTTTGCATATACTTAAGCTTATCATATGCAGACAATGTGATGCGGTAAATGGCAGATGTTATTACTATGGCATATTCAGTTTTGATTTAATATGACATTTTCTATACCCATGCAAATAAACTCGATACTTATCTGTTGATTCAGAAGTATAGATAAATTTGATACCTCAATTTAACCATAAAACGAGAGGCTTGTCAGAAGGATTTTGTGGTGACTCCACAAAATAATAGAACAACGCTCGATCAGCTATAGGGTCTACTGTCACATAGCCTGCATATTGGTCAAAATCCACTCCTTCAGGTTGTCCCGGCAGTGCGTTGATCTTATCACTTTGCATCATCCCTTTCTGGGATCCTACATAAACTGGAGAGTTGTGACTATCTTCTTGATCATTTAGTAGAGCCCATGATTCAGGGTGAGGAGATTTGCGAGATTCGATCAACCTGTTGAGATTGCTAATCTGGTTTCCCTTGCATGAAATGAGGAAAGTTGTAAAGTAGTAAGACAACACAAGTAGCAAGTATTTAATAGTAACTTTCATGGTGGCCTTTGGACTCAAGAGCTTATGCAAGCTTCTAATAGTATTAAGTATGTATGCAAGCCAATATTGATGCTAATTTATACTGGTAGAGGATAATTTTCCATTTTCTAGCCAAGTCACAGCTTGATGCACTTGCTAACAAATCTACTAGGGCCTGGGGCCAGCTTGATATGTATTCCCATTGTTGTTTAGGAATGAAATTTAACCCACGTTGAAATTTGGTGAGTGTGGTTTTCAACATTCAACCCTTTGTTAGAAAGTTAACATTCCATTTCCGGTTAATATGATATATCAATTAGCAAAATACTTCGACATTTATCATTCTCTCAACAGTCAAACCCTCGTGCAGATGGCGGAAGCTTTCCGTTTAGGAAGGATGAGAAGAGCACCAGGGCCCAGGCTTGCTGGTAACTAGGAACAAAATGTCCAGCTCCTCTTACTGTTACAAATGTTAAGTTCTGATATCCAACAGCATACCCTCCAACCTTGACAAAAACCAGCTAGATAATTAGCTTGATCACCTTTGATTCATTTTCTAATAGCAATAATTAGATTAGTGAAATTCAGTTCAAACTCTTACCTCCCCATGGATGTACCAAGGATACCAAGCAGTCTTAATGGGCATCCCTAGTTTGTTTATGGCATATTTGCTACATGATAGAGGCAGGGCACCATCTGTGTCACCACTGACATAATACCATTAAACTTGATTAGAAAGTTTTTAACTTTGATTCTTGTTTAATGAGCTATCAATGTTTTTATCCAAGGTTATGAAATTGGACTTAGTCAAATGACTAACTTGTAGATCCAAACCCGAATTCCACTGTCCATTACTTCTTTAATGATTGGCAAAACTGTTAATGGTTTATCTTTCCAGTGTCGATTTACTTTTCCACTGTTCTCAGAAAATAATTACCAGAAACCGACGAGGATTAGCAAATCAACATAAAATGAAATAGGGAAACTATAAGATTGAGAGGGATGTTGGTCAGTGCCTGCAGGATTGCCATAGATAAGGAAGAGCAGAAACATTTGAATGAAGTGCTTGTTGAACTTTTGGATTGTTCAAGTAGGAATGAATATAATTTTTCGAGTAGGAATGGAAAGCCGAAACCTATTTGATAAAAAAAAATACTAGGAACATTCTATTCACCAACTTGGCATATAAAGTAAGTGGAAGTTGAGGAGGAATTGCATAAGAGAGCATAGATGTCAAAGGCATACATGTTACCAGCAGCATCATTTGCTTTATCCACAAATCTTAAGCAAACTTTGGATGATAAATTTAGAGTTGAATAATCGCAGTTCAATGCAAGTCCAGTGTATATGTCATCAGACGTAAGGGCGTGCGTCCATTAGAAATCCACTGCTCCTCTCATAATTGTTTCAAAATCAATATAAGCATTACCTATCTAATACATCAATAACACCCCCTGTTAACATTCATTTCATGACAACATAAATATATAAAAACATTCTTACAGGAACTTACTGTAATTCCTTTTAGATTGATTATAGTTTGATTGGTGTGTTGATTATTTTGGAGTATAGTGTGAGCAAGCTGGGGTACATAATGGCCTGCATAACTCTCTCCTGCCAGGAAAAATTCCTTGGTTTTGTATTCAGGAAATCTTTGGAGCCAGTAAACAAGAAAGGTATAGGAATCTTGGGCAGTTCTTAAATCTCCACTTGACTTATAGTCTGAGGTTCTATTTGAGTAAGAGAATCTGACACCGGTTGGAGATTCTAAAAAGATGATGTTGGCATATTAACACACAAAATGTTAGTCAATGATTCATTTTCAAGGAAACCCCTGATAATTTGGCGGTTATGTAATGCAAGAACTCACCCTTATTCCATGCGTATTCATTTCGATGCAAGGTTTTACCATCTTTTTCTACTCTAAATGGGCCAAGTTCCATCATAGCTCCATTTCCAATTGAAGAGCAACCAGGCCTTGCCCATCAAAACGCTATCATGCATGTATTATTGTTGATTATAGATTATAATAGCCCAAGGAAAGCCTGTTCTCAGATAAAACTTATTTACATACCTACCAACTCTTTTTTTTTTTCATTTTATAAAATGATTAATTTTTAATTTTGATATTTCTAATATGCTTAAATGTAGTATTTGATTTTTATATTTAATTTCTAACATAAGTTAGTGTTTATATTTTTTTATATTTTTACTAATTAGTTCAAATAGTTAATATCATTAACTTTTCAATTAAAATGTTACGTGGTTATATATAGTTTGAAAGCGGATTTTTAAATACATAAAGTAGAGAATAAATTCTTGAAAATAAAAGTTGAAGGACTAAATTCCAAACATATAATGCGTAAAGACTTAGAGTCATGGTTGTTTGAGTCAGACCAGACCGACTGGTCGAATTGAGAACTGCCTTAAGTATCGGTCCGAAGAGAGGCATTAGATTAGTTGACCTGTGAATCGATACAGACCGGTTGAATCAGGGCACAGAACTGATTGAATCGGTCATTTTTTTTATGTTTTTTAATGATTCATTTAATCGAACTGTATGAACCTGTGGACTGACCAATTTGATTATCGGTCCGATTCTAAAAATTTTGCTTAGAGTATATTTAATCTTCAAATTTTTACTTTATAATTTGACACAAGCAAATAATCAACCAAATCTATTGATTTACGTAATTGGAAGGAACCAATTAAGTTTACGACGAAACCTAAAAGTTGATCACTGATCCAATTTAAGTAGCTCTATAGGATAGACCTCAACAAACAACTGAAGAGTAACAGCAGCAAATGATTGAGTTCAGTAGTTCTTCATATAAAATTATTGACTCTAGAAATATAGTAATATGGAGATGACAAAATTATTTCAAACACCGACACCGTACTAATTCATGTTATTAGAATGATTAAATCATTGGTTTTTTTTAATATATTAAATCATTGATTTTTAAATCAATTAGTTGAACCATAACTGAATTAAATAAATGCAAATGAACAATAATAGTAATCTATACAACTGTATATAAAAGGAACGCACTAAGGCCTTCTTTTATGACAGCTGTCATTTTCCTTTTCTTTGACATGAAAAGATTATGGTCAAATTTCGTCTTTAAACCCTTTCCTTTTTTTAGATTATATAAGAATGGTTAAATTTTAATTTTGATCTCTATATTTCACTCAAATTTGAAACTGAATCTCTATACTTTAATTTTGACATGATTTGGCACCTCGATTCTTATAACATAATTAGTTAATCTAAATATTTTATTCTGATTAAAATGTGATGTGAATTTTTAAGGATTTTTAGTATCGTTAAAATTCTCTATTAAATTTAAGTCCATTACGGTGTCATTTTTTGTTTGTTACATGGATCTCAAGTGAGTATTTTTTTTTAACTTCAAAATATCATGCTAGCAAGTTTAACAAAAAGAATTATAACAATGTTAACAAATTGACCTAAAATTTTAAATTTAAAAACTAAAGAGATTAAATTCCTAAAAATAAAAGTATGAAAATTAAATTTCGCAATGCAAAAACTTTAAACTTATTATAGTCTTTAAATTTACTCTATAATTTAATTAAAAAATAAAACGTAAATCCTGGGTGATACCATACTAGTTCATTTTATAACAAAAAAGCGAATTAGTCAAACAAAAAAAGTTAAAAAATTGGATGGGTTGGACAATAAATGTAGTTTAATTTTTTTTTAAAAAAAGATAAAATAAAAGGAGAAGCAAAACACACAAATGAAAACCCAAAGCATATGAAAAACTAGTGCAAATAGTTTTTTATTACGTCTTTGCTAACTTTACTAAAATTTCATTGGTATCGTGTGAATTTTTTTAATTTACACTTACACTACATTTAGTTCATTGGAATGGAATA
>CM025145.1:11102876-11120251 GCA_013467495.1 Gossypium gossypioides | reverse complement strand
ATATATCATTACAATATATGTAAAAACAATTTAAAATATAAATTTATTAATAGATAAAAAATAAACTCAATTAAACAATAAAAAGATAATAAATTCTCAAATGTATGTTTGTTTCATTTAAAACAATTTTTATGAAATATTTTCAGGAAATCTACCACACAACAGAAAATATTTTACACAGATTAATCCAAATACCAAAAAAGTAAATTATTTTCCAGAAAAGTAAATCAATTTCTAGAAATAATTTTTTGGAAAATATTTTACAGGCAAACAAATGGAGCCTACAAACGAATATACTACACTCAAGGCACCAGATCCAATAGAAGGCCTTGCATGGGGGTCACATGTAGTTGAAATGTTAGTAAATGTCTAGAATATGGATTCTAATGGAAATTTTATGATCTTTTAAGCAGTTGCTGCTACTGGTTTGGGACGAACATTTGAAACAGGAACTTTAGGCCGAGGTTAAGGTGAGTCTCTAGTGAGTCTCTCGGCTTGTCTTTTATGCATCATAATATCATGATCCTTTGAATGATTTTTGTATGCTTAGATAAGCATGTTTTCTTGAGAAACTATAATATGTATACTTGTACGTGTGATTATCTATAAAGCATATGTACGTATATATTAATGTGTATGTTATGCTGCATGGTAATGACGATGTGTGATAAGTGTATATGGGAATTTATATGTTAAGAAATAAGCTCTGACTAAGAGTATGAATGAAATTTGTGTAAATATGTTCATTATGTCATTTGTGTGATGCATGACAATGTATGATTGATGTTAAGGTGGTTCGGACAGAGTGTCGAGAAAATATGTGATACGGTAATGGAGTCCGCGGTGGTGCCCTGGTGACGCCCATTGGGACAGTAAACACGAAGGCTAGTGTGACAATTATGTGAAAAGATCATGACCATGGTGACTGCCTGCAGATGCACTAACGTGTAAAGTATGATTATTGCAACCAAATATAAGAGTTAGGCAGTTTCCACAAGTATATAGGTTCAGGTTGTAATATAATTACAATGAAGTAGGTACGTACTTCGAGGCTCGTGCCCAAGGGAGGCGAAACTAATCTAATCCTAATTTCCACGCTAATAGGTCTGGTTAGTAATTTAATTAAACTATATTACGATCAAACCTAAAGTGATGGAAACTATTAATTTATTAAAATAATAAAAGAACATAAAAAAATAGGGAAAACAATTTGCAGATTTTATCAAATCTACGACAGAATACTAACTCATTTCGGTGTTCATAACTAACTTCTATTTCAGATTCTATCCAATCAACTAGCCATTAACCTAGCAAGGCCTCTCAACCTTCCACTAACCTAATGAGTTCGTAAGAACTACTTATCTCTCGACCTCACAGTCCAGACCGGATTGGGGTAAGGTTTTCACAGATAGAAAATACTAATTTTTGGTTCATTGCCACCTATATGACTTCCTAGGGTCGTCAAGCCTATGGTTTTAAGCTCTTACTATCCCAACCAGTTGATCCATTAAGAAACCCTACATAGTAGTTAATTACTCCCACGTCTACTCGTTAACCTCCCGTTAATGGATTAGTTCCCCATGAATCTAGTAAACATTATAAACTTGATTAAAAGAATAGACATTAAAAATAGATCAAGAAAAAAGTTTAAGAAGAATCCTGATGTATTGATAATAATGCGAACAGTGATCCACAAAGAGTTGATTGATTCACAAATTGAATTCTGCGAAGAACAAAATAAGAACTAAAAAAGAATTACAATATGAAAAGAAACCTAAGTACAAAATAAACTAAAGAGAAACTAAAAATAAAACTAATTGAAAGTCGTAAACTAAAACTTGAATAAAAACCATCTATAAAACGTTTAGATTTGTCTATTTATAGGCTTAGGGTTGGCTGTCATCCATTGACCTAATTTGGTTTCCGTTTTTGCATTAAAGTTTGTTGTGAGGACCAAAATGCCCTTGGTTCATTAATTCATCTCGTCACATCGGTGTCACGACACCCTCTAGCCAGTGTCGTAACACTGATGGTAGTTTACAAGCTAAGGCTTGATTACAGGGTCGTGTCACAACACCCTTTAGCTACGTCGTGACACTGAAGAAAGTTTGCTCCTTTTGAGTGCCCTGTTCACTATATTGCGACATCAATGCTTCGTGTTGCAACATCGTGGCTTGTCTCGTGTTCCTATGCCTCAGAGTGATGTCCTGCATACTCACCGAATACGTTAGCCTACCTTTAGGCCTACTTTGGCCCCTAAGATAATATAAATGTCTAAAATTACACTTTTTATTATCTATGAAGTAAAAGTGGAAACTAAAAAAAAACATAACTAAATTACTTTTATACGAGCTCCTTAAGTACAAAAAATAGTTTAATTTGCTACAATGAATTGCGAAAGATCATATTGCATATTCTGGAAATGGCGGATGAGTCGCATTTGTCTTATAGGGTTGTTGCATGTACCTAGGCCGATGATGGGCAAAGATCAAGTGATGCTGAGTTTAGGCAAATCCATATCACCAAAACACGATAGGTTACCTGGAAAGCTTTCTAGCGTATTATCTGGAAAGCCTTTGTGGCGTATTATCTAGAAAGCCTTTGTGGCTAATGTAAACTCGAAACTATATAAGATTTTTCTAGTAATTGCTACCACCTTTTTACTTAAAAATAATATTAACCTTGAGTGTTTGTTAATTAATTAAGTGAATTTTACTTAAATGTTAATAATAGACATGAATTTATAAAGTATGATAAATTGTGCTTTTTTATATGATTTTGTGCATAAAATTAAAGTATTTCATGTTATTTATTAATATGTTAAATTTACTTATGCAATGGGACCATAGAGTTGAGTTTATTATAATGTTGCATGGACATGAACTATTATTCTCATGTGTTGGATGGCAAGACCAAGCTTAATGGGTCATCAAGATGCCACCTTGACCCAATAAAAAAGATGATACATGTTGGTCAAGTCTACAAGCTAGTTGAATCAATTTTGGGACAATTATTTGAAGGTCCTCACACATGGAAGAACAATGGAAATCTACACACAAGAATTAATTAGGAGACCGTCCACCCCTTGCATGATTCAAGCATGAACCTTCTCTTCTACATATTATGGCCGGCAATAGGAGGGAAAAATCCAAGGGACTGTTGCTACTATTTTTAGTAAACTCTCCCACCTACTTCATGTATAAATACCACACCTATCTCACCTTTTCAATCATCCCTTGTGTATCCTTTCATCCCTCATTTTCACAACATTCTTCATTCCCTCTCTTGCTCTCTTCATCCACCACGCCTATTATTCCATTTTCCCTTAGTTTTTAGCCAGCGAAAGCCTTGAAGAGATCACTTCTTGGCCGACCACCTTGAGGAGCCATTAGCAAAGGTGTAACATGAGGAGCGCAGGAAAACACCTTCAATCAGAGTCTGTGAGATTGTTGACTTGAAATAGAGTTTATTCTTCCCTTGTTGTTTTAAATTAATTATTTTTTTCAATGTGTTTTATGATATTGACATCAACAATGGTAGCTTAAATCTGTTTAGCTAGGTTAATTGCATTAATTGAATGAGATTTGTTTGATTCATGTTTAAAGTGTTTGTGCCTCAGTTGATCGTGTTTTCAATTAAATTCAAGTATGTATTTCATTCATACGTGATTGGATACACTAGAATTAGCTGTGCGATCCTAAGCAGACGATAACTAGTGGACGTAATAATTGAAAAGTGCATGCTTAATTTAGATCCTAACCCGACTAAATTGAAGGTTCATAATAACTTCAACGAGCTATATTATCTTACATATTTTTTCAGTTTATATGATTAAACTATTACAAACCTAACCAACCCTGTTACTTCACATAAATACTAAGAAACCCTTAGTTTAATATGATCAGTAAAATACATGTTTCACTAAGTAAAAGATTCTGAAATGACTTAATTTGGTTTCCAAACCCATGAAAGATCGAGTTGCCATGGAATGTTTTCTGAACACTGTTAAGCACGATGAAAACGAATTAAGTTGATTAATGTAGTTATCCATGTTATTGATTGTTGAAGTTGTGTTTCTGCTGCTAAATTCATTCATCCATTTAGATGATTTGCATAGTTAGATTAAGATTGCATTAGGGATATATTTTGCATTGAGTTAAATTAATCTAGTTTAATCATCATCACTCAAATTATTGTGTTTTTATCTCCAAATTGTTAACTTATAATTTTACAATTAATCGACTAACATACATAGTCGCTATGGAGACGATAACTCATTTACTTACTTATTACTTGAATGACTGTGTACACTTGCACAAATTGAGTGTTACAACTAACATTGTGAAAAGCCTTTATAGCATATTATCTGGAAAGCCTTTGTGGCTAATCTTGTGAAAAGCCTTTGTGGCGTATTATCTGGGAAACCGTTGTGGCTAATGTTGTGAAAGGCCTTTGTGGTGAAGTACCAGAAAGGTCATTGTGGCGTATTGCATGGAAAGACTGTATGACAAATTCTATAGTGCCCAAATGGTGAGTGGTTAGACGACCCTTATCATGAGATCTGAGTATGTATTGGAATTAGATTTTGAGAGACTTCTCAGTATTGTATCCGACTAAGGAATTCACCTTAGTAATCCACCAAAATGGTGAGCTTAACGTATTCGAAGGTGTAGTGGTGTAAGAGTCTATCAAACCTACGAATTTGTACGTTACATATCAGTGCTATCTTGAATTCTATCAAGTGATCAAAATTGTGTATTCATCTTAGTAAGTATGTTGTTTGGTTTAATTGGAAGAGTTGGTATGAACTATGTTTGGTAACTGCCAGAGCTAGTAAGAGAATCAGTAAAAGAGTAGTACCCATTGGAATATTACCTTAGGGAATGTATTCAAATAACATCTTTAAAAGGATAGCAAAATAGGATTCAGGATATGGGGTGAAGTTGTGACCCGCTAGTCAGATGGATCGTCTATAAGGTATTCAAGAGTAGAGACAAGTGTATTATTATCTGTCAAGAATCAGAAATGTAGTCTCCAAAGTCTGAAAGGAGGACAAAAAATCTTAAGTAGAGAAATCCTACCTCATCGTTAAAGGTAAAACTAGTTGAAACCCACTAAGTTCCTTTGCACTTATGGGTGTTTATCGCAATGCAGATCTGGGAATTGAACCAGTGCGCTGGGAAGGACCAAGCCAGGGATGCGCCATGTGGTAGACCAAGGGCAATATTATGTATACAGATGGACATTTATAGAAACATTTTTTCAAATGACAAATAGTAATACACGTTACAAATATGTATGTTTTATCAAACATTAAAGTTGTAAGGTTTTATTCTACCTTTGAAAGCTTGCGACAAACGATAAATGTTTTATTCAAACCTATTGTCTTAGAAAGGATTTTAAATAAATAAGAGGTACATTCATTATGATTTTTCACAGATACAAAAAATAGTTAAATATGTAATTATTGTAACATCTTATATTTGGATCCGACAAATCGAGTTGGGTATAGGGTGTTATAAGTTAATTGGTATCAGGGCTTTCAATTTAGCTTATCCACTAGAAGTGAAGTGAGAGTCAGCCCTATATGCATAATATGTCGGACCTGGCTTAGTCCTTTAGATAAGTTAAAGACTTTTGTATGGTGAATACTTAGGTATACTGTTAATATTAGGGTAAGTGAAAAAGTTGGAAAGAAAAATAATAGTTTCATTAATACGATAAGGGATTTTATACAACATAGAAAATAAATTAAATGTAAGAAAAAAAAAGGGTCTTCAGTTTCCTTTCTCGATTAGCTGGTCAATTGGTCCTATGGGGACTTCCTCTTTATGAGGGAGTTCTCTAGAGATTTCGTCCAGATCAATCGAACCTTCTAAACCCTCATCCTTTACTTCTAGTCTAGTGGGAATGAAAAAGTCGACTAACTACTTCCATTCGCTCTAGAATCTTTCCTAGTCCTCACCGTCAGGATTATAAAAATTGAAGTTCAAGGAATCAGGGGTGACCTTCGGTAGATAGTTGAAGTTCACCTGACTCAAGTTCAAAGGGCCAACAACAACTTGGGCATGAAGGAGCAGATTGGACATCAATATGGGCAAAGCCTCTGCCAAGTTTTTCTTTGCGTCCTCTTGGTACTTTCTCAGAGCTTCCTTGTTGGATTGGCATATACGGTCCAACTTTGATAAGTGACACTATTCTTGGGACTCGAGTTTCTCCTTCCAAGAGGAATCTCTAGCCTTTAGCAAGTTGATCTCTTTTTCCATCCATCTGTCCCGGTCTTCTAGACTTACATATTTTTTTCCAAGCAAAAATTCAAAAGTCTAGATCTTTATTTTAGCTGAAGGCTGCCCCATGAGCCTGGCGTAGTTTTGCTAAAGATTGTTTGCTAAAGTGTACAAGTTCTTCTAAGCTCGCCATTGTAACATTGTTTCGCTTACAAGTCTCCTTAAAGGCCCAACTCATAAGCCCATATTCAACTACTAAAGTTTGGGAAGCCCTCGCCAACACCGAGAATAGGGATAATTGAGGATCTGAGGAAAGAAATGAGAGGAAAACCTCTTTCACCTATTTAGGTAAGACATTGTTTTTGTACTGATGAATGATGCCTAGTAAGAAGGCAGGTTGCCTTAGCCTTAAGAGATCCCGCCATGGGAAAAGTTCATCTGCTTCGCCAGTTGAAACATTATTGGGCAAGGGACTAGAAAGTGCTTATGGTTGGCTTGAGCGTGTTGCCTCTGGTGGAATTTTAGCCGTATAAGGATCAACTGCATGGACTTGAAAATATGCATAATTGGCAAACTCTTCTGACAGGGTAAGAAAAGGAGAAAGGGCGAGACCTAGAGAAGTGTAGACTATTAAAGGAGTAGGCTCTTTCCTGAGTCTACATTGAGTCAGTTGTGGGCAGTCATTGTCCTCAGTACATTGGATGCTTCCCTCCACCCTTGGTCTCTTTTAGTTTTCCTTAGCAACTACTATTCTTGTTGGGACAGTAGTAGCATCTTCATCCTCGTGTAAAAAATTTAATATGGCTAGTGTGTCCATGTTGCTTACCGGGATGGGCGTAAAGGTATGAGAAGTGGAGGTAGACCTTCCAACATCAACAGGAGAGTTAGCTTGATCAAAAGGAGAAGCAGAGGATGTACCATGACAAATGATATTCCAATGGTGTAGACATAGTCCACAATGCTCATAGAAGTAGAAGGAAGTCTCTCTCATCCTCCCCATTAAGATTTGTGCCACATCATCGTTAGCGTGGTAAGGCCAGACCCTCTCAGCAAAAGGACATTGTTGGAATCCACATAAAGTAACAGATCATTTGCACAATGACCGTTTGGACTCAGCCCTTCCAGACAGTACTAGAAGAAGTTTCGAACATTAACAATCTCCCCTAACTCCAGGACACACTCCTTCCTTAACTACTAATATTGCTTCCATGCGACCTCAGAATCAACATGTTGGCTTTGTTGGAAAATATCCTCATGAGGTAGGAGCAATAAGGTGGGAAAGGCAAAACTAGTTTTGAGTTTACAACTAACCCTGATAAACATATTCATTTTGAGATGAAGGTTTGAGGCCCAATTTTGGATTATGGGCTTGAACCCCTAACGTGTACTGAAATGGGCCATTCCAACCGAAGGACCCTACTTTTTATTTCCAGTTGGTAGATCTTTAGGAAAAGTTCAAGAATAGGTGGATCGTTGTGCAAACAACAATCGATGAAAAGGCCACCAATGTCCAGCAGGAAAAGGCAGAGAGTTGCCCTAGTGCTATTCCATACTCGTTGAGCACCGAGCAGAAGAAAACATGTAGAGGTAAATGGAAACTAGCCTCGAGTAGAAAGAGGGGAAGAATAAATCCTTTGGTGTGTTGTCAATCTGGTGACATGCTCCTTAAACTAAAAAGAAGTCGAATGCAAAGTTGAGACAAATGATAGCTTTGGCTCCTAAGTGACGAGACAACTCCTCAGACGTGTTACATTTGTACATGGGGGCAAGTATACGATGAGTACCATCGGGACCTCTAGGTTCGATCACGGTAGCATTTTTAGGATTACTGTTTCGGCTACTTTGGGTAGGACTACCACGGCCTCTTCCACGTGTAGTCTTTCTAACCATTTGAAATAAAATGAAAATAAAAGGGAAGGGAGAATTACCTTAAAAGAAAATGTGAACTGAAGAAGAAAAGAAACGAAAAGCTTTGATAAAAAATAAATCTAGTGCTTCGATGATATAGTAAAGTGTTTGGGAAGGTGTTTAAGTTCCAGTATTTATAAAGGCCAACTGTTCAAATCATTTAATCGTAGCTCGACACTTGTCAATACTTGTAACCCTCTAAACCCGACCTAGACATTATGACCGAATCTCGAAAATCACATTAGCCATGTTGATGGTGCTGAAAACCATTTAACCATTTTCTCTCAATAATCATTCTTATTTTTAAAACGTCATTTTGATTTGCTTTAAGAAAGTCCAAATATCATCTATAAATTTCCTTTTGAAAGAATTTGTTGAAAACGTCAATCTTTAGGAAAACTGAAGTTTTGATAGTTTTCAGAAATCAACATATTTGAAGTAAATGTCAAAGCGGAAAATAACGTAACTAAACTTATTCATCATTTTTAAAAACGTATATTTGATATATCTTTTAAAATTTTAGTTTAAATAAATAGGTATTTTTGAGTTTTGAAAACAATGTATTGAGTTTGAAAAGACGATCGTTGAGTTGAGTTTCACATTACTATGAAAAATCCGATTTTTATTTATCAATTTCATAAGTCGCCTCTATGTGATAGTTTTTTAAAGAAAAACTCAAGTCATGCAAAACAATCCAAAAACCGAAGTCCTAAGCCAAAGTCCACAGAAATAAAGACAAGTCCCAAAATATATCCCCAAAATATATCAAGTTGTCATATAATATAGTTATTCTAAAAATTTCTGAGTGCACCTCCGTAAGTCGAGCCCAAAATATATCAAGTACTAACCTCGATTATTATCTGAAAAGTAAAAAATTAAAAGGGTGAGCTTTCAAAGCCAAGTGTAGCTTACAAATAATAACAACAAAGTTTAATACATATCATCATTTTAATAGATCATATTTTTTTACAAAATATATAGTCATAGAAACACATTTATTAGAATATACAATGACGATGTGAATGCAACGCTTTTTTAGAAACAGTGCATATTTTTCAGAAAATGATTCCTACCCATCTCCGGTACACACCATAATGAGTTCCCCAGAACTTGTCGATCGAATATGGCACCAATAATGTGGACAAGCCACTAGATATTGCAGTCGAGCTTCCAGAAAAAAATTATTGTGGTCGAGCCACCAGAAATTTGTAGATATACTACTAGATACTTCCTCCGTACAGTATTATCCCATCCCCAAGCATGTGATATGGTATACATAACAGATTTTTCAGTTGGCATGCTTTAAATGCGAATCAGATCTTATTATAGTTTAACACAATGGCATGCTTAACATGCGAACCAGAATTAGAATAATGACATGCTTAACATGGGAGTCATAATCAGAATACTGATAAATCAATGTCATATTTATAATACATGCAAATCCAATATCACCATATATCACATATCATGAGTATTAGGAAATCACATATCAACACATTTAATAGAAAAATCATATAACCAAACAAACATCACAGATCTGAAGTTTCAGAATTACTTACGTGGAGTCCTCCTTTATATCGGGTTTAATCAATCCATATGAATACTCAACGTATTCATCCAATATCACTGTTTAGAGTTTTATTTAAATAGTAATTAAATATTTCTCATAGGTATATTTTTATCTCGATTAACAATAATATCAACCGTTTTTATCAAAATAAATCCCCACATCTGATTTCGCAAATCCGAAGACAACGACTCCATTTCCAACTTCTAAAGGGAGAGATCAAATCCTGGGTCCTTACGTAAAAATAATTCATACCGAATAAGAATGATGTTATCTTATAGAATAACTCTTATTTTTGTGATGAAGAGTATTACCTACTTAATCGGTGGTCCAATCTCACTTTTCCAAAAAATGGAGGTACGGATCCAGGATTTTGAATACCACTTCATGAAACTACAAATATATGCAATGTAAGAATCGTCTTAATCGAAAATTAAATTACTAAAGAATATTATGAACGGAGGATCTTCCAACTTAAGTAAAACAGAAAGGATTGGGGCTCAACACTTCCCACAGAGAGAGTCGATTAAGGAGGAGGATTCTAACTAGATACAAAATTATAAAATAAACGACTTAGAATTAGGATGTAAAAATAATCCTTTCCAATATCAAAATATTAGAATTTAACATTTAAAATAATCATTTACGGGAAGAGGAAGAGAAAAGAAGAAGAATTGAAAATTTTGGTGGTAGTCAACGGCGCGATGACAGTAGTGAGGTGGTGGTTCGGTAGCCTTCAGAGGTGGTACAGTGGAGGAGAAATTATGAAAGGTAGTGGTTTAGGTGATGAAAAATAAAGAAAAATAGGAGAAAAGGGAGGAGCAAGGAGGAGGAACGACTAAAAGAAGAGGTGGAGAGCGAAGATTAGAAAAAGAAAATTATAATTGTGTTTAGGTGCATGGCCGGCCAAGGTAGTCAAAGGCAAATAAAAGGCATGTTGACTCAACAAAATGGGAATAAAAGGAGTGAAAAGGGGCACAAATGGGGAATGTTGACACAACAAAATGGGAAAGAAAACCTCCCTACATGGAAACTATATGGGACGGCAATGGGGGGTTTGACCCTCTTGAATTATAAAAAATATTTAAATAAAAAGTCAGAGTGTAGAGGTATGAACATGGGACATTTTGGGAACAACTAACACACTTAACCAAGGTAGAATAGTGTCTAGGTGCATTGGCCGACCAAGGTAGTCAAAGGGAAAGAAAAGGCATGTTTGGGGACAGGGGAGTGAAAAGTGGATTATGGAGGGAATAAATGAGTGAAAAGGGAAACAAATGAGGAATGTTGACTCAACAAAATTGGAAAGAAATCCTCCTTACGTGAAACTGTATGGGACTACAATAGGGGGTTTGAGCTTCTTGAATTGTAAAAAACAAAATTAATAGTAGGAGCGTAGGGGCATGGGGGCTTCAACATGAGACATTTTGGAAACAAATAACACACTTAACCACTAAGCCAATTTATTCCTTGTGACATAAACTAACACATAAATATAAATAAAATATGGGTTGTGATAAGGCTAGGGTTACGGGATGTTTGAAAACATGAGAGTACTCGCCAATATTTGCTCATGAGCTTAGAATCTGCCAATCGAGACTAACTGTTTACATTTATGCTAGTTGGGATCTATAGAGTGTACGTCACAATGAGAAGTCTGTTATAACTATGTTTGGGAATTCCACCAAGCAATATGATACGCCTGATCTGAGAAGTTGACCATGCATCCTTAGTAGTGGGGATTTCCAAGTTGGTAAAAAAATTTGAGGATGAAATTTCCTGAAGGAGGGGAGAGTTATCACATTCAAAAAATCGATGTATCCGAAAAGATGAATAAAGAATGAATGTAAACTATTTACCACTCTATGGTAATATAATTCGCCACCGTAATTAGATCTGCAAGATATATGTTGGGAATTTAAGGAGATGCATTATCTGGAATTGTGTTGGAATCAAAGTTGCGCAGTGAAAGCTTGGTGGCCCGATTTGAACGAAAAGGGGTAACAATTTTTTGACTAAGAAAATTTCGAGGACAAAATTACTTTAAGGAGGGGAGAATTGTAACATCGCAAAAATCAGGGGTTAGTAGAATCAAGTTTGTGAATCGAGAGAGAATGGTCATGCCTTAATTTTTAAGATTATCTATGCATTTTTAGGAAATAAATGAGGTATTGGTTTGTTGGTTAAGTGTTAGTGAAACATTCCTAGAAACTTAAGTTAATATCCCTTCTCTCGCATTATTTTTATTATTTTGCAAATTATGCCTTAAACCCTAGTATGTGAAATAACTTGTTTTTAAAATAAATATTGTAAAATTATTTTACGAATGAGGAAAAAGTTTAATGGTTAAAGGAAATATGAGAAAGCATGGAAATCAAATGAGGTCCCAAGTTCAAATTCTTTCCCTTGCGAAATAATTAAATTTTGCAAAATATTGTTTTTTAATGTGCGTGCCATCCATACCCTTAAACCCTAAGTATAAATACAAATTTTTATTTTATTTTTTAGCCTTTAATTCAATATTTCTCTACCCTATTCGTTCACCCTCTTCCTCTCCTCTTTTCTCTTCAATTTTATTTCTTTCTCCCATTGTTGTCGTCGCATACACCTCCCATTTTACCATCTATTTCTTCTTCTTTTTGAATCAATATTGTGCACCATCTCCTTTACTCTATTTTTTTCCATTTATCCTCATCTAAATTATCCCAAAATATGAAATCTTGAACCCCAAGATCGATCCCAAACATTGCCAAGAAAGTGTCATTGACGTTTCTCTCAACTAGCTTGGGTAATATCTCTTTTCTCTTCAATTTCTTGATTAATCTTGTCAATTAAAAAAAAATTCCAGATCTAGAATTTTAGGGATTTTAAATTATTTCAAAGTTATTTTTCCAGATTTTAATGAGATCTCAAACCGTTTTAAAATTCAGCCTAAATTTTGGTCACCATAAGCGGTGGTGCGTGCGCCTATGTGCAAGAAAGGGGGATGTTTTGTTTCTTGGATCTTCCCCATATTTTTCTAATATTAAATTTTGTTCTTGAACCCTCCTAATAAGATTTGAATCACATGTTAATTAGGGAGAGACGTTCTTGATCAATTAGTCAATCGAATCCCACAAATCATGAAGCGTAAGTGTAATTAAAGATAACTGGTTTGTTATTTAAACATAGTTGTTGGGTAAAGGTTATGAATTTATTAAATGAAGAAATTTAATCATTAATTAGAGACTTATTTTTTAATATATTATTGAATTAGGTACTGACCCAAATGCTCCAAATCATCCGTAAAAGCGAAGAACAATTGTATGTACGGTTCACATGGATACAGTGTAAGCAATCTAACTAGTTTGAATTCATAAAATAGTTATAATTTCAACTACTGGTTTGAACTCATAAGTGGGTGTTTGGGGGCTGGTTTAATGGTAAATTGATGGAATTTATACTGAATTTTGGTTTAGGTTCGTTTAAGGAGTTATTAAGGAAAATTAGAAGATTTACTAGTGTTCTACGAGGAAGCGAAAAATAAGGTGTGGGTCCTAAACACATAAAATTGTTTGAAAATTTTAAATATCACGTTTTGATAAATGATCTTGTCGATTGGATTGACTTAATAGCCAAATTATTGACTTTGTGAGTGGTCGAACCAGGTATGTTTCGAGCCTTAAAAGATTGACATGTTGGGAAAATTGCTAGTTTGATAGTGTAAATGTTTGATTGAGTTTGTAATTGCATATTTGAGTTATGAGATATGAGAATGCTTGACTGAATGATATAATGTGTTGAGATATTAAGGTTATGTATGATTTAAATGCATGAGATATTTGTTATATTATGTATTTAAAAGGGTGGTATTTATGCACAATGAAAATTCGTAAAGTATGTGAAATTGAACGATATTGATTGATACCAACACAACGGTAATTTGAAAGATTGGAACACTATTTCCATTTACTGATAGTATCTGATTATTGAGGGCATGCTGAGCATGTCAAATGAATGTGAAAAGTTTTGAGATATGATTATGTATGAGATTGTGTGACATATTGCATATGCATTGGGTTGGGATTTTGTGGTTGACGGAAGAGTTCCGTGGAGTACCGGCAGCATATTAAGTCTGTATTATTCGTAGTTAGTGCACTGCACCTGGAGTACCGAGGGGAATAGTGATTTATCATATTTTTACTGGAAAAATTTTCTACATATTGTTATCGGTGGTTTTAACCACAACGGGCTTAAGCCCATAATGTTTTGGAGTTCAAATGACGGGTTCTGGGGAACTCGTGGTGTGTAGCAGATGTTATGGGATGGAACCTTTTTGCATTACATCATGCTTACGACATATTCAAATGTTATTGATTTATGATATGTGTTGTATTGTGTTGTACTGAATGGTATCAAAATTAATGATTATTACTCAAATGAATGATGTCCCATGCTCATACACCATTTGACATCAATTTGATAATGGCTATGTAATGATATGAAATTCCTATGATGGTTCTATTTTCTTTTGTTAATGCTAATATGTTTCACTGTATTTGATGTTTTTGTCCAATTAAATAATGTTTCGACTCATACAAAGTTTTTCATAAGCTCACCCCCAATAGTGTTTAACTTTTCAGGTAAACCACGAAATTAGGACCGAACTCGGGATTCAAAAAATCACATTGGACCTCAGATTATTTTTTTATAAGTATTAATCAGTCTCTATTAGTTTTGGCTTGTAATTTTTAATGACTTTTGGTCTGTGGCTTGGTAAATTTTCTTCTAGGATTTTTGCATGCATGGATTACTCAAGCATATTAAACAAATAATGCATGATATCAGACTTAAATAAAATTTGATATTGTTCCCTAGTTTTTGCTGCATTACAAATGAACCATTTTTGAAAAACAAATCAATAAGGCAACCAAGTTTCCAAAATGACTTGAAAACTGGTTTTTTCACTGCATTAGTTTAACATTGAGTTTTTTTGTAAAGAAGAGCGACAAGCAAACTGTTTTTCTAAAACAACACTATCAACAACAAAATGAATCCTAAGTATACACAACCTAATGAATGAATGCATTTAAGGTAACGCAAAGTACACCTATGATTTTCTCTAAAATGATTTTATTTAATGTCGTCAAAAGTAACGCAAATTAGCTTAGCCATTTCGATGGCTATTGTAGCCCTCTCAATCTACCATAACGTCTAGGCCGAGATTAGGAAGTTACATTTAGTGGTATCAGTGCCTTGGTTCGAAACCTCGAATTGAGTTTTTAAATCTATGTAAGTCTAAATGCATGCATGCATACATGAAAAAGGAGAAATTTGGGAAAAAAAATAAGCCACAAAGAATTTTAAAAATGATATTGTACAAAGAAAATCAGGTCCGAGACTCCGATGTCAATTGCCATAGAAAAGTTACTATTAAATTATAGATAAACACTTGAGGAGTATTACTATAGACATAAAACTAAATTAGTTAGTATTTAATTTTTTCATTGAAACTATAAGACAGGAAACTGAAGATTGATTGAAGTTAGCTAGTGATTATTTTTTTCTAAAATTGTAGATCATTTTCAAGATTGTAGGATACATAATCAATAAAAATAAAATGAGGGACAATGGGCTCACCATCGAGCTACCCAATTTGAGTCATTTACTTCTCAAGGAATTGTGCCTAACCCTGAGACGAATGACATCGTAATTGCGCCTATTTCTAAGCGGTGTTGGGGGTCAGAGAAAATATTTTTGAGATTATGGTTGAGATGACTAAGATGGACGAAGAGACTAAAAGCTTGGAGTGAAAAAGAAAGGAAAAGAATAAAGTTCGAAAAAGGAAAAAAAATCTGGTTCCGCTGGTCCAAATTCGTGACCTTTAAACTGGACCAGAGGAGCCAGACCCCAATGAAATGTTGTAGTAGTAGAAACTATTAGATTAGCTAAGGTTTTGATTTGTAGATATTAGGGTAAGCGTAATCCAGTAGAGTTTCTATTAAAATTGGGAATTCAAGTTAAGGAATTTGTTAGTAACATTTTCGTAATTAGATTTGCAAGATATATGTTGGGAATTTAAGGAGACTCATTATTTGGAATTGTGTTGGCATCAAAGTTGCACATCAAAAGCTTGGTGGCCCGATTTGAAGGAAAACGAGTAACAGATTTTGTGACTAAGAAAATTTCGAGGACGAAATTTCTTCAAAGAGGGGAGAAGTATAACATCCTAAAAATTGAGGGTTAGTAGAATCGTGTATGTGCCATCCATAACCTTGAACCTTAAGAATAAATAAAACTTTTTTTTTTCAACCTTTAGTTCCATTTTTCCCTACCTTAGCCATTCACCCTCTTCCTCCCCTATTTTCTCTTCAATTTCTTTCTTTCCCCCATTGTTGTTGTCACCAACACCTCCCATTTTACCATCTATTTCTTCTTCTTTTTGCATCAAGATTGTGCACCATCTCATTTACACTATTTCTACCATTTATCCTCAACTAAATCATCCCTAAATCTAAAATCTTGAACTTCAAGATCGATCCCAAACAATGACAAGAAAGTGTCATTGTCGTTTCTCTCAACTAGCTTGGGTAAGATCTTATTTCTTTTCAATTTCTTGATTAATCTTGTGAATTAAAAACCAAAATTTATAGATCTAGAATTTGGAAGATTTTAAATTATTTCAAAGGTACTTTTCTAGATTTTAATGAGATCTCAAACGATTTTAAAATTCAGCCCCAATTTTGGTCACCATGGGTGGTAGTGCGTGCGCCTATGTGCAAGAAATGTGACAATTTTGTTTCTTGGGTCCTATGCATATATTTCCAGCATTAAATTGTGTTCTTAAATGCTCCTAATCATCCTTTAATCACATGTTAATTAGGGAGATACGTTCTTGATAAATTAGCCAATCGGATCCCACAAATCGTGAACCATAAGTGCAATTAAGGATAACTAGTTTGTTATTTCGACATAGTTGTTGGGTAAATGTTATGAATTGATTAAATGAAGAAATTTAATCATTAATTAGCTACTTATTTTCTAGTATAGTATTGAATTAGGTGCTGGCCCAAATGCCCCAAATCATCTGTAAGCAATCTAACAAGTTTGGATTCATAAATGGGTGTTTGGGGGCTGGTTTAATGGTAAATTGATGGAATTTATACTGAATTTTGGTTTAGGTTTGTTTAAAAATTATTAAGGAAAATTGGAAGATTCGCTAGTGTGCTACGAGGAAGTGAAAAATAAGGTGTGGGTCCTAAACTTGTAAAATTGTTTGAAAATTTAAATATCACGTTATATTTGATAAAGCTTGCCGATTAGATTGGCTTAATAGCCAAATTATTGATTTTGTAAGTGGCTGAACCAGGTATGTTTCGAGCCTTAAAAGATTGACATGTTGGGAAAATTGCTAGTTTGATAGTGTGAATGTTTGATTGAGTTTGTAATTGCATATTTTAGTTATGAGATATGAGAATGTTTGATTGAATGATATAATGTGTTGAGATGTTAAGGTGTTGAGATCTTAAGGTTATGTATGATTTAAACGCATGAGATATTTCTTATATTGTGTACTGAAAAGGGTGTTATTTATGCACAATGAAAATCCGTAAAGTATATGAAATTGAACGATATTGATTGATACCAACACAATGGTAATTTGAAAGATTGGAACACTGTTTCCATTTACT
>CM025145.1:11091203-11102867 GCA_013467495.1 Gossypium gossypioides | reverse complement strand
TGATTATTGAGGACATGCTGAGCATGTCAAATGAATGTGAAAAGTATTGAGATATGATTATGTATGAGAATGTGTGACATATTGCATATGCATTAGGTTGGGATTTTATGGTTGACGGAGGAGTTTCGTGGGGTATCGATAGCATATTAAGTCCACATTAGTCATAGTCAGTGCACTGCACCTGGAGTACTGAGGGGAATGGTGATTTATCATATTTTTACTGGCAAAATTTTCTACATATTATTATCGGTAGTTTTAACGACAACGGGCTTAAGCCCATAATGTTTTGGAGTTCGAATGACGGGTTCTAGGGAACTCGTGGTGTGTAGCAGATGGTATAGGTAGGAACTTTTTTACATTGCATCATGCTCACGACATATTCAAATGTTATAGATTTATGATATGTGTTGTATTGTATTGTACTGAATGGCATCAAAATTAATCATTATTACTCAAATGAATGATGTCCCATGCTTATACACCGTTTGACATCAATTTGATAGTGGCTATGTAATGATATGAAATTCCTATGATGGTTCTATTTCCTTCTGTTAATGCTAATATGTTTCACTTTATCTAATGTTTTTGTCCGTTTAAATAATTACTCGACTCACACTAAGCTTTCCATAAGCTCACCCGTAATAGTGTTTAACTTTTCAAGTAAACCTCGAAATTAGGACTGGACTCGGTATTCAGAGAATCACCTTAGACCTTGGATTATTTTTTTAGAAGTATTAGTCAATCTCTATTAGTTTTGGTTTGTAATTTTTAATGACTTTAGGTCTGTGGCTGGGTAACTTTTCTTTTGGGTTTTCTGCATGCATGGATTACTCAAGCATAATAATTGGATAATGCATGATATCAGGCTTAAGTAAAATTTGATATTTTTCCTTAGTTTCTGCTACATTGCAAAAGAACCATTTTTGAAAAACAAACTGATAAGGCGACCAAGTTTCCAAAATGACTTGAAAAATTATTTTTCCGTTGCATTAGTTTAACATTGAGTTTTTTTTTTAAGAAGAGCAACAAGCAAACTGTTTTTCTAAAACTACACTATCAACAATAAAATGAATCCTAAGTATACACAGCCTAATGAATGAATGCTTTTAAGCTAACTCAAAGTACAAATACAGTTTTCTCTAAAATGAGTTTATTTAAGGTCTTTAAAAGCAACGTAAGTTAGCTTAGCCATTTCGGTGGCTAATGTAGTCTTCTCAATCTAGCTATAACGTCTAGGCCAGGTTTGGGAGGTTACAGTTAAGGTGAGTCTTTGAACCCATCTTTTACGCATCATAGTATCATGATCTTTTTTATGATTGTCGTAGACTTCGATAAGCATGTCTTCTTGAGAAACTATAGTATGTATACTTGTTCATGTGATTATCTATAAAGCATATGTATATATGTACTGACGTGTATGTTATGTTGAATGGTAATGACGATGTATGGCAAGCGTATATGGGAAGTTAAGTGTTAAGAAATAAGGTCTGATTGAGAGTATGAACGAAATATGTGTAAATAAGTTCATTATGTCATTTGAGTGATGAATGAAAATGTATGATTGGCGTTAAAGGGGTACGGGCAGAGTGTTGGGAAAATATGTGATACAATAATAGACTCTGCAGTGGTGCTCTGGTGATGTTCGCCAAGATAATAAACACAAAGGCCAATGTGGCAATTATGTCAAAAGACCATGGCTATAACATAATCTTGAAATGGCAGATGAGCCGAATTTATCTTATAGGGTTGTTATGTGTCCCTGGGATGATGATAGGAAAACCTCAGGTAATGCTGAATTTAGGCAAATTCATATCGCCAAAACATGACATGTTACTCAGAAAGCCTTTGTGGCGTATTATCTGGAAAGCCTTTATGGCCAAAACATGATAGGTTACTCAGAAAGCCTTTTTGGCTAATGTTGTGAAAGGCCTTTGTGCCGAAGTACCAGAAAGGTCCTTATGGCATATTGCATGGAAAGATTGTATGACAAATTCTATAGTGCCTAAATGGCGAGTGGCTAGATGACCCTTATCGTAAAATCTAGGTATGTTTTGGAATTAGATTTTGAGAGAGTTCTTAGCATTGTATTCGACTAAGGAATCCACCTTAGTAATCCACCAGAACGGTGAGCTTGTTGTATCTAAAGGTGCAGTGGTTTAAGAGTTCGCCAAACCTACAAATTCACACACTATTATCAACACTATCTGGAATGCATTTGGTGATCAAAATTATGCATTCATCCGAGTATTTTTTTGGTTTAATTGGAAGATTTGGTATGAACTGTGTTTGGTGACCACTAGATTCAGTAATAGAATCGGTCAAAGAGTAGTACCCATTGGAATATTAACTTGGAGAATGTATTCAAATACCATATTTAAAGAGATAGCAAAATAGGGTTCAGACTATGGGGTGAAGTTTTGACCCGCCAATCAAATGGATCGTCTATAAGGTATTCAAGAGTAGAGATAGACGTATTGTTATCTGCCAAGAATCAGAAATGTAGTCTCTAAAGTCTAAAAGGAGGACCAAAACTCCTAAGTTGAGAAATCCCACATCATCGTTAAAGGTAAAAGTAGTTGAAACTCACTAAGTTCCTTTGAACTTATCGGTGTTTGTTGCAATTAAGGTCCTAGAATTGAACCAGTGCGCCGAGAGGGACCAAGCCAGGGATGCGCAATGTGGTAGATTGAGGACAATATTGTTTATATAGAGGGACATCTATAGAAACATGTTTTTCAAATGAAAAATAGTAACACATGCTATGAATATATTTGTTTTTATCAAACACTAATGTTGTAAGGTTTTATTCTACCTTTGAAAGCTTGTGACAAATGATAAATATTTTATTCAAACCTATTGTCTTAGAAAAAAATTTAAATAAATAAGAGGAACATTGAGTATGGTTTTTTGCAGATAAAAAGAAATTTAAGTATGTAAGTATTATGACATTTTATATTCGGATTTGGTAAATCGGGTTAGGTATATGGTGTTACTTTGTATTAATACCAAATCCTAGAATTGCAGGTTTTAGGCCAATTTTGTAGCAACCAAAACATTAAAACAAGAAGAAAATGAACCTAACATACAACCAAACTAAAAGTAACATAATTAACACACAAATGTGGGGTTGTAACACATTTTAAACACGTCCAACAACAACATCTTCCAAATTTAGCCATACAAGTAAAATTTAATAAAAATAAAGCCTAAAATAATGAATTCTTAGATAAAGGGTTTCATGGAGTTTATTAGGAGCACCTAGGTTCACTGAGGAAATGTTTTATCATTTATCCCCTGATGGGGTTGGAACTGAAGCCCTTAAAACGTCATAACAGGTACGAGCACTACCACTTCGCTTGGGTTTGAACCCCACCAAGGCCAAAATGATAAAACATTTCCTTAATGGACCCTAGGTGTTCCCAATCAACTCCATCAACCCCTTTAGATCTCTTTGGAGTCAGGAGACAAAACATGGAGCTAAAACCAAGCATAGAAACCCAAGAACAACACCCAACATTACCCAACTATTCCAATAATTTTGTTGAATTCATAGTTAATTAAGGTATAGGGAGTAAATTGTAAAATTTTATTGCTATAGATTTTTAAATGACCAAAGGACCAATTGAGCAATTTGATCATTTTTAAATCGTCAAAAGGTGGTGGATTTTAATAAAATCCACTAACTTTATTAATTTAGATTAAATTTTGCTTAATAAGGTTTAATTAAAATAATTATGTAATTAATTAAAGTTAAACAAAGTATAAATAGTTGAATAAGTGGAAATGTTTTTCATCTTTCTTCTTCCACCAAAATAGAAAAGAAAACCTAGGGAAGCCATTGTTAAAGCTCCAAACATCCGGCCCTTGATTGGTATGTTCAATTAAGTCTTTTTCTCGTAATTTTTATGTTTTTGAGGTCGTGGAAGCTTGATTTAGCTAGCCCATGTGCGAATTTACAAAACTGTCAAAGTTTCTAAAAGTTTCCATTGATGATTTCTTATATAAATTGGTGTTAAATTGATAGATTTTAAGCTTAGATATGAAAAAGGACTAGGATTGTAAAGTTTAAAGTGTTAGTTTTTTTCTAAAAGGACTAAAGTGCATAAATTTCAAAATTGATGTAAAATTTCTGTAATTATTAATAATAGAGGGTCATAGAATGATGTTATTGAGGTCGGTTTCAAAATCGAAGCTCAAATTTGAAAGCTATGGCAATTTTAGTTTTAGGGACTAAATTGAATAAAATGCAAAAATTTAGGGGAATTCAAAAAATGAAATTGAAATGAGCCATGCATCTAATAGGATGTTATAAAATATTTAGAATTGATTAATTGAATCAAATTATTGTAGAGATCAAGAATTAAACCAAATCGAAGATAATCAAGAAAAGGGAAAAGGAAAAATTAGTCTTTAAAGACTTGTTTGTTTGTTGTTTTTCCAGGGAAGTGCATATGGAACTTACTAGTTTGTGTCATTTTATAATTGAATTGTAACTATTTGCTTATTAGTTTATATAGATGTGAATTTGGTGATTTTGGCATCAATTGGACTAAATTGCAAAGTATGAAAAATGTGGTGTTAATGAATAGGTACAAGGTGCCAAAATGGAAATGGAATGTTTCTTAGATTCGTATGATATGTATATGCTATTATAGAGATTTAAATGATATGATTACGATAATAATGCCCGTGTGAACTTTGTAAAGTATTAGGATTTGTATGGCATGGCATTAAGGTCTAATATGGAATTGATCAGTGATTTACATGGTTATATGAGATACAAAATTGTTGTAGATTCTTGTTTCATATGTATTGTTGGTTTAGCCTAGAATTGTAACCTCGATACGATGTTAGCTTATGTGAGAAATTTCAGCTTGTGTGAGCAACCTTAATCACTATAAACTTGTGTGAGCACTATTGTCTCATGTATCCGAGTTGGATTTACTAATGTTCTTTCAGGAGAAAAATGTAACTTAGTGGAAATGAAATTATTGAAATGGATTGAACATGAATTTAACTATATATGCTTTCTAATGGATTATTAATTGGTTGGTACATATTACCAAATTGAATGGTTATATATATGATTTATGTTATAAGTTCTTGATATGTAAATTGACTAACCATTGGTTGTATATGATTATTTGCATATAATGCTACACAATATGCCAAACGATGCCATGTTAAATACCAATGTGTTTTAAATGTTAGTTTGTTGTAATGTTAAGTTAAGTAAATTCCATATGGACTTACTAAGTATTCAATATGCTTACTTCATTGCCTCCCTTTTCTTGTAGATTATAAACTTGTGGAATGTGTCAAGTCGATCAATGAAAAGCTCACACTACCCCATTTCTGGTTTTGTATTTTTCCAATCGTTTAAAATATTGGTTTTGTGGCATTTATATAGTTGTTATGTATTTGTTAACCTTGAATGATATCATGGCTTGAAATCTATTTTATGCATAACTTTGGGTAATGGTCATGCTTGTTATGTCACACCCAGTTTCCACTAAGTCTAAAAATTAAGAAAAATATTTAAGGGGTTAAACTGAAAGAAGCCATAAGTTGCCAGTCTCTTTCGGGAAATCAGGGGAAGACAATAACTGATTTGGGCTTGGTTGAAGACCAATGCTAATTCGATTGGATTCAAACTATTTGGTTCGTAGTGAGAGATACAATGATTGTAAATAGATGGATTTTACATGGTTGAAGACCGTGCGAGAAGGGTTATAAATAGTTGAGAGGTGACTTCTAGGGGAGGATTCATCTCAATTTTATTTCATTTTCTCGTCTTCTAGATCTTCTTCCCTGGTTGCTTTGAAGAAGAGATGGTTATGGGAAGCTCTACAAAGAGAGATGATCGTGAGGTTTGAGTCGGAAAAATAAAAAATCTAGTAAGCTAGTAAGGTTCTTACTTTTTTTGCATATGTAAGGATAGAAAACAAAGGATTTCTAGAGACCATTTTAGGGGCTATGCATGTTTCTGAAAACTAAATTTTAAGCTAAAAATGCTAAGTTTAACCCATGATTTTGGTTTTCATGCTTAGTTGCTTTAAGAATGGAAGCTCTGACATTTGGAACAGCTAAATTGATAATTCGAAGAAGCATTAGGTGAGTTTTTGTATTCTATTCTTGGAATGATGAATGATCTCTGCTGATTGTGTCTGTTATACATGGGTCGGATTCTATGGTATATGGGTGTCCACCAAAGCAGTTCAATGTGCATGAAATTGTGATGATTTCATGTTTTAATAGATAGCGTACTCTATGCTAGTATATAATTGAAATGCATATATCGTGTGATTATAACGATGAAATATGTCGATGGGTTTGATGAAGTCAGGATTAGGAAAGGATGACTCTGTTAGATACCGTCATACAATGTTGTTATGTGCAAATCGTGATGAAAGAAGCTCCGAGCCTTGTGGAGGAGACACTTTAGCGTTCGAACATCAAAGTTAGGAATGTGGAAATGGAGGAATGGACGGAGGACTAGGGAAATTGGAATTCCGTTAAGATTTTGACATTTGGGGTTGTTGGGAGCAAGTCACAATGTGCGAAGCTCCGGTCCTTAGAAAGGGGAAACTTCGATCTTCGATCACAAAGGTAGATACAAGATGAATCAATGTCAAAAATTTTAAGGTTCCCTAGAGCAACACCACAACGACGGTCAGCAATCTTTATGGGGTGAACCGCAACGACAGTAAGGTCCTTTGGGGCGACACCTCTAAGAAGTTTAAGGTATAATACCCTAACTCAGTTTGGGAAACCAGTATAGTCTGTCGGGACAATAAACATGGGGTAGTCCGCTAGGATAGTAAACACGGGGATTACGAGGTGTAAGACCATAGCTTAGCTGTGAGAACCAATAGAGTCCATTAGGACATTAGACATGGAACTTGACGAGTAAGACTATAGCTCGACTAAGACAGCTTGTGAAGTCCACTGAGACACTAAACACAAGGTAGTTCATCGAGATAATAAACGAGACATTAAACACAGGATAGTCTGCCAGGATAATAAACACAGGTGGTCAATCAAGACGGCAATAGTGGGAAATTCTGCAAATAAGGAAAAAGGGTTAAAAGGAAAATAGAAGTATGGACACGCAATAGTTAGCCAGCAGGTCAAAAGAATTCGTCAATGATTTATAAAAGTAATGGAAGTGGGAAAAGACTGCTAGAATAGTAGTCGTGAAAGCCAGTAGGGCATATGGGTGGTAACCCAACAAGAAATAGTCACGAGAGATGACGCACTAGTGGCGCTTGGTGGACAAGAGAACAAAATATGGTTTAACCGAGGATCGTAGATAAGGATATGTCATTAAGAAATGCCAGAGGGTGATTGGAGAAACTTTGTGAGCTAGAGATTTAAGATAAAGTACACCGGTTAGTCTATAAGGAAAAGAGGGGTTAGTTATAACCTCTTAATAGAGAGGATTACAAAGAGAGATACACCTAGTGATGGATATATTTGTCAAGACTATTCCTATCTATAGGGGAAACTATTGGGAAATACCAGCCAAATGACTAGTTCTATAAGAACCAACATATGGGAGAAATCATGAATACAGATGATCACTCTGATGGTGGTCTACTTGGCATTAAAGGCTAAAGCGGTTCAATATGGACGAGCATGTTATACTTAAAAGCAAGGTATCGTGAACAAGGTAAATTACAAGGAAGTAATTCGACCCCTATTCATCCCAAGTGGAACTCGTTCCACCAGAGTGGCGTGGGTCTTTATTAATTAGCCCAACGAATGGAACGTCAACAAGTCCTTCAAGACTATGGTCAGAAAAGAAGTATATCAAGGACTAATCAGAGGAAGAAGGTTCGCCAACTAGGTCATAATTAAAAGGAATCATTAAGAGGGTAAGCTGAAGGACTACCTTAGAAGCACATGATAAAGAGAAAAATCCAACACTAGGAGTAAATGAAAAGAAGAATGCAAGAACAAGAAGTACAGAGTCTACTAATATGGCGAGACATCTGAGGGAACGTAGGGAGTAGTAAAAGGATGATAGGATCTTCCAAAGGAAAATAAATTTATGGTCTAACCACCACTTCAAGTTGAGGAATATTGTCCTAAAACAGGCAGAGAGTCAAACGTATTTAGTTTCTCTTCATCTAAGACCCTTATGAAACATGCTTTATGTTTGAGTAGCATTGTGAAGAAACTCGCTAAGTTTTTCTGAACTTACAGAATTTGGCTTATGTATGTAGGACTAGTTGGGTAAGGAACTTAAAGAGGGACTACGCCAGACCGTGTTAGATCTAAGATCATCATCAGATGAACATAGAAAGCGGGTACCTTTATATGTTTTACCTTGGGGTTGAATACATTTGTAACGATGTAGTTTTTCTTAGATTTTGGGGTTGGGAGAATGAGCTTTATTTAAAATTTTGCCTCTATTGTAAGGGCTTTTAAATAAATGGGTAATACAGTTTAATTTTAAATAATGAGTTCTAATCTTGTACACAAACTCAATTCAGTTGTGACACTCTATAAAACCAAACCCGACCCTATGATAGGATCTGAGTATGGTGTGTCACTACTTGAAATCAAACTAACTTCAAAACATTTTTGGCAGAAGCTTTTATAATTTTATAAAGTTATAAATATAAATCGTTTGATAGATGTTGCTTTACTCAATTTAAATTAAATCATTAATAGTTGAAATAACATTCAAGCCATTTTGGCATATAAGTGCAAATATAATAACTTCATTAAACAAAATGTATTAATTTAAAACCACGTATTGATACTTAATAGAAGTTTTATAAAAAAAGTCTTATAAAAAAAACACTTTATACAAATCATTTCCAAAATACTCTTATGTGCCACCCCTACGAGTCATGCATGATACAAACACAAAGTAGTTGGCTCATAATAAAAAATAAAAAAAAACACTTTGGCGTAGTCCTTATCAGAAAGCCTTCCTTCAGTCAGTAGGCCTGAGAAGCAAAAAGGGTAACAGAGTAAGTTTAAATGAACTTAGTAAGTTCCAAAGAAAAATCATAGATAAAATTATTGATATTATAAATAAACCTTTTTGAAGGATTCACACACATACATATAGTACGCCCAATGGCATATACAGAACACAGACAGACTCAGAAACATATCATTCATTCATATTCACATACGTTCTCCCCCTTAACTCCTCATATCATTTTCATTCAGAATATCATTTTTTATCGTGATGTACTAATTTGGTTTGCAATATAGTTGCCCTACTGGAGGCTACACAAGCATATCTCCTCATGTACATCACCATATATCAGATAATATCATATCATACATATTAGAAACAAATGGTAGTAGCTTAAGCATGAAGAATGGCGCTTAGTTTATCTCATAGATAGACTGTACTTAGACTAAAGACTTTGGATAACCATTACCCACACAACACCATATAAAAAATCTTTCATCCATTATAAAGGAGGATTACTTACCTTACACGAATTATAAAGTAAAGAAAATTACAACTCATGGAAGTAAGAAGGAACTCACTAGAAACTCTAGTACAATCTAAAAAGCAAGTCCATTGCCTTTATTGCTTGGACTTTTGTTAGCTTATTGAGCTAAAATGAAGATAATTAAACATATCAAATCATTAATCTATCAAATCTGATAATGCATGTAAGAACTAACAACACCTAGTTCAAAATCAGGAAGTTTCCTTCCTCCCATACTATACTAATATCTATCCATGTAGAACGAGGAACACATAAATGACTTAGAGAGTAACCTATGGTTCATCAGTAATTACTAGTGAGTTGGTACTAATGTATAAGTTAGCTAAATACTGCGAACCTTCACTCTAAAGAGGTTTTCTAAACTTAGGTTTCAAAGAGTTTTAGAGAAAATTAAGGAAGAAGAAAATGTAAAAGTGTTTAGAAAGACCATCGCTATCCTTATATACTTAAGCACGAATACAAGGATTAGTGGAAAAATCAAATAATTCGACTAACACTCTTGATTCGTGAGATTAAGTGCACTTAACATAATCTAAGTTGTATCATCTACAATAGTCTAGTTTCATTCGAACTAAATCTCAACTTAACTATCCAAAGCATGATTTTGAAATAATAAACAAATCTAAACAACTACGAACTTAATGAGTTCGCCCAAGGCATCTGGGTTGGGCAGATACTTAGAAAAAGAGTCCTTCAAACCACAGAACTCGCCAAACCTAAGAGTTCGTCAAATGACGCATACACAGAATTCTATAATTAGCTAAGATACTACAAGACAAATAGTAACAATTATGAAGACCCTGTTGGGCGGGTTGTTACACACTCCACACCGAGACTCGGCAGTTGGGTCGGGTAACAGGTGTTACATGTTGAGATGGCATGCTTTTGGTAAATGGTATGAGTTGTATATATGGAATTTGAAATGGTGTTTTTGGATGTTAATTGATAGCGCTAAAGATGGTATTTGGTTAATGGTTTGACATGTATACCTTGATAAAGGAATGATATGTTTAAAGATTGTTTAGATATTATAAGTTGATTTAAGGATGAATTTGGTTATTTGTACTTGTTTAGGTATGTGTATGGAATGTTTTAATGTAGTAAAACTAGTCAATTGTGGTCAAAATGTGAAGTTTATATGGTAGTCTTGCAATAGATACCAAATGGCTCAAATTTTACCAAAAACAGAGTCCATGTCCCGACGAGCAATATTCCTCATCGCAACATCAGTCGACAGTCGGTCACAATGCGGTGTATAGTGGCCTGAGGTCACAACATGACAAATTTTTTGGCAACATCACGACATGGAAGAAGTGATGTCATGACGTCGATCCTTAAATTTTAGAACTTTACAATTTGGTCCTATTTCATGCTTGGGTCAACAAAAGAGCTTTCGTAAGCTCAATTAAGACTCAAAATATATTGTTTATCGTAATGTAAATGTGTGTATAACATGAATTCATGATTGAATGACTTATTTTGTAACGACCCGATTTACTGTGGTATAAAAAATTACAGTTCTAAAATGCCATTTTTTGTAAACGAGGCTAGTATAGAAATATATTAAAATTTGGCCTAGGAATTTTTGTTTAATTGATAGTTAATTAAGGTACAAATGTAATGATCCTAAAGTTAGTGGTATTGAAAAATGTGGGTTCGGAACCCCATTTTTTGATGTTCAAGATAATAAATATTATTATTTAATATTTACGAGGTTAGTAGAAAGTTTAATTAAAGTTTAGTCATTTAATTTTGTCAATCGAATAGTTAAGTAAGGTACAATGACTAAATTGTAAAAATCGTAGGTGAAGCAAGACTTGATGCCTAAGTTTATCTTTAAGATGTTAGGGATAGGTGAAGTAAGACCTACAACTGTGACGCTTCAGCTAGCGGATCGATCTTTAGCATATCCCGAAGGAAAGATCGAGGATGTTTTGGTAAGAGTCGATAAATTTATTTTTCATGCTGATTTTATTGTCTTACATTTAGAAGCAGACAATGAAGTGTAGATCATCCTTGGGAGACCTTTCTTAGCCATGGGAAGAACGTTAATTGATGTGCAGAAAGGAGAACTCACCATGTGAGTTCAAAACGATCAAGTAACCTTTATCATTCTTAAAGCGATGAAATTTCCCGATCCGACAGAGGAGTGTTCAGTTATGGAAGAGATAGAAACCTT
>CM025145.1:11065095-11091103 GCA_013467495.1 Gossypium gossypioides | reverse complement strand
TAATATATTTTAATCACCACTTCTCAACTATATTGTGCTTTTATTTACCAAATTGTTAATATAATTTTATAAATTAAGTGACTTAGCACAAACACAATCCATGTTGAGACGATAACTCGATACTTACTTCTTACTTGATAATGATTGTGTACATTTGCACAAACCTAAGCACTACAATGCATACTCATAATAAGATATTATAAGCTATGTGGAATTGATAAATTGAATTGAATTATTTCTTAGATTGGGAATTGAATCAAGTCGAGGATAATTGAGGAAAAGGCGAAATTTGTCGATTAGTCCTTACGACTCAACTTGTTTGATGATTTTGTCAGGTATGTTCATATGTTATAATTATATTTAAATTTTTATGTATTCAAATCATGAATATGTGTATGTTTAATTAAAAATATGAATTGTTTACAATTTGGTACCAAAAGGTGTGATATGGACTAAATTGTAAAGAAATGATAAATTGACTGATAAATTGAATATGATGAATTGCAATTTGAGATGTTTAATGAATTGATATTGGATTATGACCAATCAAATAGTATTGGTATGAATTTGATTGGTTACGAGAATAGAGGATTAAATTGAATAGTTTGTAAAATATGTAAGACTTTGTAATTGAATGTGACTTGAATAGAACTTTGATATTATACCATTATTGAATTACTATTCGTAGCTAGGAACAACGTAGGATCATTAAAAGGGAAAAGGAAGGCAAGAGTCGATGATGGGTGACACGAGCTTTTGGTTTATATTTCTATAACCTGAAACTAATTATAGTTAATGAATATTTATGATATATTGCATTATATAGTATTAAGGTAAGTTATTAATAGAAATTTTGTGAAAGTATGTTATGTTACGTGATAAATTGATGAATTAATGTTGAAATAAGAATGATGGGATATAAATTGAATTATGTGATGAAGTTGGAAGTTGGTTACTCTATTAAATGTACAAGTTTATATTTTAGGATACTTGATAGTACATTGCAGTACTAAATGAGATGCATGTTGACTAAATTGAGTATTCGTTCTAAGAATTCGAGTTAGGTTAAGAGGATTCTATTAATGCAATTTGGTTGTAAGGTAAATTGGATGTGAATTGTGATAGTATACAATATAGCATGTACCTAGTGGAGTCATTTTAATATTTTGATATGTTTGAGATCATAGTTGAAATGGTATAAGGTTGGGTTGTGATGTATAAAATTATGTATGCATATTAGCAAATATGGCAAGTTAAACTTGGAGTTTTTGAATGTGGGTGACCAAGCTTAAGTGTTGATATTAGTATGGTTGTTTGGTATGCAAATGTGATGGAAAAATGTGAGTTAATGCTATGTTTGTAGGTGACATAAGATGTTCAAAGAGTTGAAATGCTTGGTACAAAATGAGACATTTTACTTTGATGTTAAATTTGAATGATATAATTATGGCGAATAGAAGTGGTTGCTTTAGTATTGTGTTTATTAAAGGTTGAAGCATGAATGGTGTATTTTGATTGTAAATTGGTTGAGCTTGGCATGTTTCTATGAATGATGAACTATGTTTGCTTAGTTGATGAGTACATAGGTTTTTAGATTTAGAAATATGACAATTTCATTTAGAATGATTTGAATGATCTTATAGTTGTTTAAATGAATGTTTTGTTAAGGCTTAATGTAAGTAAGATTGTGCATTTGGTCAATAAGCAGGCTATGGATTGAGTTTGGTATTATGTAGGAATTAATGGTATGTTTTGCATCACACAGCCTATCCATACAGGCTATTGACATGGCCATGTGTCTACTGGATAATAGGTAATAATAGAAGCACACGGTTCCTGATTGTCACACAAGCTGGCCACACAGACGTGTATGTAACACCCCTAACTCGTATTTGTCACCGGAACAACATTACAGAGCATTACCGGAGTTTACAATACAAACGGACAGAAAAATTCAAACATTTCATATCATATCAATAAGCATATTAAAACCAAGTCAAATCATACATATTGTCCCTTATACGAGCCTTCGAGGCCCTAAATACGTGCTAAAAATAAGTCAGGACTAAATCAGAAACGTAGAGAAATTTTTAGAAAATAGCATAAATTTTCAACACTGCAAGGGTAATATGGCCGTGTGGCCAGGCTGTGTGACTCACAATACCAAGAGACACACCCATGTCTCAGGCCGTCTGGGCATTCGAAATAGGGACACACGGCCATGTCTCAGCCCATGTCCGTGCCTGTGTAACTCACTGACTTAGGTCACATGGCCAAGTCACACGCCCGTGTGCCAGGCCATGTGCTTGGCCATGTAATAGCCTAACTTGCAATCCTTTGAAAGCTACAGGGGGCACACGACCGTGTCACCTGGCCGTGTGTCACACACGGTTGAGGTACACGTCCGTGTGGATGAAAATAGGGCTTTTTACAAGCCATTTTTTTTACCCAATTTGTCATGTACCTATAACCAACTTTACATATATAACCAAGCCATAATAAGACATCCAAATCAAGCATAAACAAGATATATACAAATGGTATAGTTTCATACAACCAATATGCCCTTAGGCACCTCAAATGACAACATGTAAATATGTTCAATCACGCAATCTATTTGCCCAAAATACCCAACTAAATTATAGGCACATTAGAATCAATACATGACATTTGGTTACCTTACCAAAGCATACCTAATGGTACCAAATAACCACTCAATTACTAGCCTTAACATACACAAATGTCTTCTATAGTAAACTACCAATTCACAACAAGTTATAAGACATGTATAATATGCACATTCAACTATCATTTCCCCTTTCATCAATCAAACACATTAACCAAATTATCAACCATATTAAGACTAATATTTTACATTCCCAAAACTAAGCTCATAACATCATCAAGTGCAAAATCACAAGCCAAGCCAAATGGTCATATTCACAATCAAACATATAGGCCAACATTAGCCAAAACACCTATACTTGCCATTATAACCAAAATTAAATATCCAAAAGTACTAAAAGAGCCGGTGGATAGTGTGATACAGCTCCAACAAGCTTCCAACCCGAAAAAGCTTCCGATTCACTATAAAACACAGAAAATAACACAGAGTAAGCATTTAAGCTTAGTAAGTTCATAAAACATAGAATATAACTTACCATTAGTCACATATTAGGTAAGTAAACAAAGCATATCCCAAAACAATTTGGCCAAATGCCAAAGTACATTTTCACCAACCATGTTAGCCATGTAAACACATATATATAAGTCAATAATCATGGATGAACACAACAATTTATCAAATTCCATATACATGTATCATCCATTTCATATATCTATATATCATGTAACATCATTTCTATGTATTTCATGTGTATACCTATAATACTTTATATCGAACTCATATCATTTCGTAATAGAACATTGCCCGTTGAACCGTTTAGAATACCGTTGGATACCTGGGATAGCTCACACATAGTGTGCTAGCTCATATAACTGTAATCTATCAATTTATGTACATGTATGCTCATACAAGCTGTGAATCGATATGCTCATTTGAGCTGAAGATCAGTTTGCTCTCACGAGCTATAAATTGGTATGCTCTCATGAGCTATAAATCGGTAACCCTAATGACAGGTCATTTGTATCCTACGGATTCCTATGGTTCAAACAGGGCTCAGTAATCATCGTACGTCATTGGATATGCAATCGATAATTATGTAGGAGAAATCATAACATTATATATTTCAATTAATAACATATAAACACGATTTAATTACACGAACTTACCTAGACAAGTATACGTAGATACGAAGGCGATTAATCTGAGGCTTTCTCTTTGCCTTGATCTAACTCTGTATGAGGTCTAACTGGATATATACGGATAAATTTAACTCAATTCAACATATAATTCATTCAATTTAATCCAAAACATATTTTGGAAAAATTACCATTTTGCCCCTATACTTTTAATTACTTTGCAATTTAATCTCTAGGCTCGAAAAATGAAATTCATGCAATTTTACCCCTACCCAAGCCTAGCAGATTATTATACAACTTATACCAGCCCACATATTTCATAATTTCACAACTTATACCATGAATTTGTCACATTTTTCAATTTAACCCTTAATTGACAATTTCATCAAAAATCTCTTTACAAAAGTTGTTTATTTAAGAACAACCACCCATTTTCTATCATCAAACTTCTATACTCATATACATGCATCAATGGTAAATCCCTAATAGTTTAATAGTTTCACAAATTAGTCCTCGAGCTAGCTAGATTAAGCTACAATGATCTTGAAAACGTGGAAATCATTAAAAACGGGACAAAAATCACTTACCTAAAAGCAAGATGAAGTTTCCAAAAGCTTAACCACAAAAATTCCTTCCCAAAACCTACTTTTCGGTTTATGATGATGAATAAAAGATGATAACATATTTTATTTAATTAGTTTTTATCATTATTTACTTAATTACTTATTAAAAATTAATCAAATTTACACAAATGCCAAGCCATGCTCATCCACTAACACCATTAATGGTCTATTTACCATATAAGGACTTCTAATTTAAAGTTCTATAGCTATTTAATACCTTTAGCTATTAGAACTCAACTTTTGCACTTTACGCAATTTAGTCTTTTTTTATCAAATTGAGCATGTAAACAGTAAAATTTCTTTAAAAAAAATTTATACGGTATTACTATCATACTTTAGGAAATAAAATAATAATAAAATAAATTTTTTGACTTTAGATTTGTGGTCTCAAAACCACTGTTCTGATTTAACTGAAAATAGGCTGTTATAGTGTAAGAATTGTAGATATTGATATTTAGTTTTCACATAGATTCAGTTTGTTACATGACCTAGCCACACGGTCATGTGACTTTTGTTAAATATTTGCAATTTGACCCACACGACCTCAGTGAGTTACACGGTCTGGATACACAATCGTGTGACATCAGTTCTACATAGTTACATCTTATTATATAGCCTAGGCACACGGTTGTGTGACCCCTAATTTGCATAATTGTCCTTTTTGAAAAAGTTTCAAAATGGTCCTTGTTTGATTCTAGGTCGATTCTAGAGCATTCGTAGGCTCAATTTTTAAACTCGATTTCATTTGTAAAGCATGATTTGTGTGAATGTATGTTGTTATTCAATGTTTAATTGAACTTTTGAATACTGCTACTTGTACACGAATTATAAATGGTTTCAAATTTGGTATGTTATGCTAAAATGCTAGTGATCTTTATGAATTAATTACAATTGCACTTGATTTTGTATGAAATATAATATCTAATTAGTTATAGTATTTGAGCTTTAGTAAACTTGTAATAAACCTAGAAATGGTTGTACATTAATTGAAACGAAGGAATTAGGTGATATTAGAAGTGGTAAATTGGAAAAGTAAAGCTGATAAGGGCCTGCTTTAATAATGATATGATTAAAAATGTTACTATAATAAGTCTGACAAAATGTCTATATTTTTAATGTTTGAAGTGGGAAAGATTGTTGTTAGTTTATATTGAAAATATAAAGCTTGGTTACTCCAAGTTATAAGAATAAGGTAGATATAAGTATACAAACATATATTTTGCTTTCTGTAGAATTGTTAATGCTAATTTACATACTTAAATTATAGAAATACCACTGAGTATTGTACTTATCGTATAGTTTGTTCTCATTAAACGCAACTTAGATGAATTCTAGATTTTCAAACATTGACCTCAACATCCAATCCACAATCCTAGTCACAGCAATGTTTGTTTGTATCCAACTTTATTCATATTTGGCATGTACCTGATAGGTTAGGCATTGTGGTAGTTGAATGATATTATAATTAAGTGCTATGTCTTATAAACTAGTACTAATATATATATGGTGGAATTTTTATTTTTTATTAGGTACATATATGAATGAAATATATATTTACTTTAGCTTGATTAAAGAATGTATATTCGACTGGTAATGATCATCCAAATTGTATATTTTTAATTGTGAATAGATCGTAGTGGCTTCAGCAACAAATGTGACACTGTAGTTCAGGCTTGATGATTGGGTCGAGTGAAGGGTGTTACATATTTACTGTATATTTAACTGTAGTTGCTCTGAAATTGGCTACAGCATTCCATAGCTAAGACCCGACAATAGGGTCGGGTAAAGGGTGTTACATGATTGATCCCGATTCTAAGTCCAAAATAGGGTCCTCGTGAATGGCATCTTTTTCATTTAAAGACTCAACATCACCCTTAAGCCCAACACATTAAATTGTTTGTTCATTTAAAGGCTCAACATCACCGACATCCTTAACGGCTTCTTTTGTCATGTTCGATTCATTGCCAACACCATTAAATTAATGATCACTACTTTATTCTTCCAACAGACTATCATCATTAGAGAATCCAAACAAATCACGCAACATCTGTCTTACATCATTGTCAACATTGAAACTGTTCTTCCTCTGAGAACCTACTTCACCATAATTATCAGTTTATTTTTAATTCCATTATTTTTACCTATTTTCACTCTCTTTTTTAACCCTAAACCCTTAACATAAGTTATGACACTTGAAAATTAAATATGAAGATTTTAGCTTCATAAAAAATAATAGAGAAATTTTCTTTAGAAAGCAAGAGACTATTGGTATGGTTCTAAAGAAAACATGAGAATGTTGGTATGGTTCTAAGGGGAAACAATTCATTTTCAGCCATATTTTTTTGCACCGATAATAATGCAATATGGAAACTATAATAAGACATTACAGTCAATCACCACAATCAGCTAGGGTCGGATTTGTTTTTAAAAAAATTGGGTTCAAGTCGGGTTGGGTCAGGTGGAATAACAAAAATAGTCAGGTCAAGTTTTTTCTTTCAATAAATAAATAAATATATATTAACTTTTGAAATTTTAAAAAAAAAATTGCTTCAATATAAAAAATAAAATAATTAAATTCGGGTTGGGTCGGTTCGAAGTCAAGTCTCTTATTAAATTTTAGGTTCGAGTTCGAGACGGATCTTTTTTGTAAAGGTCAGGGTCAGGGAAAGCAAAAATTTGCCCCACCCCGCCCTATTCCCTTCCCTAGACACAATCAGCATTGAGATAAACGACCATTAATAACATGTTTGGGGGGATCTATGGGTGATGTGTTTAAGAGGGAAGCAAAGGGGGGAACTATATGCATGCACATACCGTGAAAACCAATAAAAGAGCAAGACTAGCACTTTTTCATGCTTGGACAAATTCTAAACATGAAGCAGCTCCCAATGTGAAAATAAGAAGCTTTTTTTACTATTAGTAAATTGTGATTCAAATATTTTGTTGATGGAACCTAATTAGGGGTACCCATTGAAAGATAACAATATTGGAAAGGGTTTGCTCTTAAAATTGGAAGATTTTGGAGTTTTTCTTTTTTACATTAGTTATATGGGCCTATATTCGCTCCAATATTTTTCCATCTATTAATATTCAATACAAGAAACATCATTATTAAAATGTGTAAGATCCATTCGTAAACAGATTAAATAACAAATTAGTACCTAAACTATGACACTTTTCCTAACTTGGAACCTAATTTTGTTTAGTCCAAAGTGGTACCTAAGCTATACTTAGTCACCACAATAACCCCAAAAAGTTGAGGACACTTAAAAGAAATTCCACAACAAATTATAATGTGCCACATCACCCTAAACTTTATTTTTTCATTTTCCTTATTTCTTTAACGCTATTTTTTCAATGGTTTTCCTTCGTTCTTTTCCTTCTCTTCTGCGCTCCCAAATCTCTCTTCCTCCAATATTTACGATTCTCTTAAAAACTCCTACACCACTGTTGTTGCCTCACCATCCCCTACTCCATGTCTTTGAACTGTTCCACCTATGACGTCGCTTCCTCTACTGTAGTAGTAGTTTCCATGTTCATTTGTTCAATAATATCATCATTTCTCTCCTCTGCTATTGACATAGTTTCCTCTTTCAGTAACAGTTGTTGCCATTCCATGTCAAATTCAAGCTCGACCAAGCACCAACTCTTTAAAAAAGAATACAATGGAATTGCCAACAAACTAGTTAAAAAGATGATAAGGATGAATACAAAAACAAACGAAAAGGCTTGATTAATGAAGCAATGAGATCATAAGCTAAAAGGTAAACAACAATGATGACAATGTCACACCCCAAAAGTGGCAGATCCAAAAAGGTAGGTATGGTATGCATGTAAACTATTTGGCGCATTGTGGTAGCATAATCCACCACCTTGTCGGCTTGATAATGATTAAAGTATTGGCCCATACTAGCATTAAAGTATCCACCTGTTAGCAGTATTTCAGGATTTAGTTACATGGTATCTTCAAATCAAGAAAGAGTATGCCCTAGAGTTTTGACTGAACACTAAGATCCTATCAAGTGTATGAGAAAGTTGTAGGAAATTTGATTGTCTTCAAGTCCACACCATACACGAGTCACCATCAAGGTATAGTACACCCAGTTTACACAAGCACAATTCTAGTCAGTTTGTGTAACAGGATTAGCTGAGAGTCAATTGGATTGATTAAACCCTCTCTATGACTGGTTAAATATTAACAAAGGTCTTCGTCATATTTTCTTTACTATCCCTCGAATTTTTGTGGGGAAAACAAAAGATTTGGGTTAGGTAAGCATCGTCACTTGTCAAAGTCTAAAGTAGGGGGCAGGGAGTTTATATCTAGTAAAGGGGGAGACCTTCCAAATGGTTCTCTTTCTACTTTACATTCAGGTTCTTTTAACCTAAATGTTCTTTTCTTCTTCGATGATATAGGGCTAAAACCTCATTTTTTTAATGGATGATTCAACCATCTGGTAAGTCTCATAGCCTTGTATGTTATGATTGTTGACGACTAAGGATGATGAAAGGTGTAAGAACAATAGAGTGTGAGTGAAAGGCCTTACATGTATCTTGCATGTAGTTGAAACATTAGTAAACTATCTATAAATAGGGATTCTAATGGAAATTCCATTATCTTTAAACAATTGTTACTATTGGATTGGGAAAGATAATCAAAATAGAAATTCCAAGTCGAAGCAAATGTAGGTTTTTAGTGAGTCTTTAAACCTGACTTTTGCATACTATATTATAATGATTCCTTGTATGGTCAATGTGCATATCTTTTTGAGAAGTTACTGTATGTATGTATGGTTGTATGTTCTCTATGAAACATTTGTATGTATGTTCTGAAGTGTACGATGCACTGCATGAATATGAAAATGTGACAGCTTGTTTCCAGTGAAATTGAAATAGTAGTTTTGGGACCACAAATTTGACGAGTAAATTGTTACTTTATTATTATTTTAATGTTTAAGGTATGTAAGTAAGGTCGTACTAAAAATTCATTAAGAAATTATGATGTTTGCATGATTAATTATGTGAAAAGGACTAAATCGTAAAAGGTACAAAAGTGGAGCTCTATTTGTTAAAAGGGTCAAATGGCTATAAAACTTTAACATGAGTTGCCTTTGATGGTAATTATACCATTCTTAATGTTAGTGGAAAAAGATGGGCATGAATTTAGTGTTTTATTTAGTTAAAAACAAAGGTTAATATAGTAATTAGTAAAATAAAAAACAAATAAAAGAAAAATAAGTGCTCATCATATTTGGATTTTTCTTCACCGAAAATAGGGTTAGGAAAACTCCATTATTGAGGTTTTAAAGGTTCGGCCAAGTCTTTTGCTTGTGTAATCAAGATAGACCATGTACGGATTTAGATCAGGGAAAAGCTAAAGCCTTGGATTAGTCGACTCTGTTTCTATGCCTTAGTGTCGAGGTAAGTTTGTATGCATGGATTACTATATTCATTTTATTCATTTGTATGTTATTATGCATTTGTAATGATATTGAACAATGTATATCCGTATATCCAAGGGATGCTACGATGGTTACTGAGTCTTAGTTAAACCTTAGGAATTCATAGGATACAATTGACATGTCATCAGGGATTTCATGTTTCGGGTGCTAGTCTTGAATGTCCTACCGATGGTTGAGGTCCTGCATTTGTTACGGATACTCCATAGCTCGTGTGAGCAATATCATGTAGCTTACATTCCAACCTACAGCTCGTGTGAGCAGGCCCATTTCACAACTTGTGTGATCAATAATGTAAAGGAAAGGTTACAATTATATGTTTAAGCATGCTTCGTGTGAGCTTTCCCAAGTATCTGATGATATTCTAGTTGATTCAACGGGCATGAGAAGGAATTGAAAAGGTAAGTTTCCAATTGGAATAATGCATATGCACATGACAAGGTGAATGAATCAAAGGAAGTATGTTCATGTAGAAATGTCTTACCTTATGTTTAATTCAAGTAAGTTATGAAATAATGCACTAACTTGTGTATTGTTAATGATGATGCTTAGGCTTGTGCCAAGCTTGTGGTTGGATTACACTATGCTTATACTTAATGTTATTTAGATGAAATGATAAGTTATGTTTCATGTTCTATAAACTTACTAAGCATTACGTTCTTACGTAGTTTTCTTTCCTATGTTTTATAGATTATCGAAAGCTCGACCGGTTTGGAAGCTTGTCAGAGATCTATCACACTATCCAGCATAAATATCAGTAGTTTTTGATGTTTTGGCCAAGGATATAATGGCATGTATAGGTAGACTTATAACGATGTTTAGTTGAATTCTTAGATGAAGATTTGGTATGTATACGTTGTTTGGTTTGGTAAATTTGATGCCTTGCTAGTTTTTGTCAATGTGGCTATGTTGTTGCATCTTTGAATGGCTCAAATGGTGTGTGTTAAGTTGGTTTGATTATGGATAAGATATGGCATGTTTTGGGAATGTATTGAGCTAGATGTTGATGATTGAAATGTGGTAACATATACATGTTTAGATAAGTTGTAGATGAATACATTTGAGGTACCTTGCATGAAATATTATTTGATTGATTTTGGACTATTGAATTGGTTATTACATGTAAGTTTTGGTCATGTTTTGATTATGTGTAAAAAAGGCCTTTAGATGTGTGAATGGTTTGGTGTTCGAAATGGCTTGATTTTGGGCAAATTTATGTCCACATGGCCTGAGACACGGACATGTGACTTAGCCATGTGTCCCCTAAAGGTTCTATTGCATGCAAGTTAGTTAGTTACACGGCTTAACACACGGCCTGAGATACGAGTGTGTGTTTCAGCCGTGTGAGGTATATGGCCTTGTGACCCCGTTTCTAAAAATTTGTGAATTTTTCTTAAACTTTTGAAATATTTTCGATTTAGTCCTGAATCATTTCTAAGGTATTTTTAGGGCCTCTAGGGCCCAATTTAGAGACAGTATGTATGTGAATGATTGCTTTATAATGTGGTTATGATAATATATGTGTAAATGTTCTATTTGTTTCGTAATGCTCTGTGACCCTAATTCGACGACGGATACGGGTTAGGGGTGTTACATTTAAGGTATCAGAGCTACAGTTTAGTCAGTTCTTGGACTGAACATAGCATGTATGAGTCTAGAAATACATGCCATTATATAACCTGCGATAGTGTGTTAACTCCTAACTTAAGTTGAACTATGTTTTCATATAGATAAAATGTCATCTAATCGAGCTAATTTCGATGAAGTAGAAAGTAACGCGCAAGTTTCCGTTCACGGGGTATCGTCGAGTTGTAGTAGGCCCGTATCTAAGGAACAAGGAGGAGAGGCTAAGAAAGCTTTCTTCTAGATGATGTCCAAGTGGTTTTTTGAGTTTGTGTGAATGAACCCAATGGCTCAACAACCTCCACCCCCACCTGTACCCCAATCGGTCCCCGTAGTTCCTTAAGGTTTGGAACCAATATGAGTAAACAAGCCTCCAGTTGATAATATTCAAAAGTATAGGGCTGAAGAGTTTCGAGGTACAACTGAAGATGATCTAGAGAGAGTCGAGTTCTGGTTAGAAAACACGTTGAGAGTTTTGGATGAATTATCATGTACTCCAGTTGAATACTTGAAATGTGTTGTTTCATTGTTGAAAGATTCAACTTATCAATGGTGGAACACTTTAGTTGCGGTAGTACCGAGAGATCGAGTAAATTGGGAATTCTTTCAAACAGAGTTCAGAAAGAAATATGTGAATCAGAGGTTTCTAGATAAGAAATGTAAAGAGTTCCTTAAATTGAATAAAGGTCGTATGTTAGTATAGAAGTATGAGAGGGAATTTGTGCGACTTAGGAAGTATGCCCGAGAATGTATTCTGACAGAGGTTTCCATGTGCACTCAGTTTGAAGACGGATTAAATGAAGATATCAAACTATTAGTCGGGATTCTTGAGTTGAAAGAATTTGTAGTTCTGGTTGACAGAGCGCAAAAGGCCGATGAACTTAGCAAAGTAAAAAGAAAAGCCGATTTTGAGACTCGTGATTCAGGGAAGCGACCTATGGGAAAGTCATACTCATCACCATCAAAAAAGTTGAATGAATTTCACGGACGTTCATCAACTTCGGTGGGTTATTCTGAAAAAGATAGAAGAAAACAACATTCGAGCTCGAAACCTCAGGCTAAGTCTGTAGCGAGAGTGGACAGTGTTAGAAAGAATAAGCCCAAATGTCAGAATTGTAATAGACGACATTTTGGTGAGTGTAGACTGAAAGATAGATCATGTTTCAAATGCGGTTCCTAAGAGCAATATCTCAAAGATTGCCCTGAAAGGTCTGATAAAGAAAAGGCTCAGACTACTCGACCGAGTAACATAGTTGCGAAAGGGAGACCACCTCAGAACACTAGAAATATGGGTAACAGTTGTAGTGGGATGAAAGATTCCACTGTAAGATTTGAGGCACGAGCACCAGTAAGAGCTTACGCAATTCATGCTCGAGAAGAAGCTTCAGCGCCTGATGTGATCACCGGTACATTTTCTATCTTTGATACTAGTGTTAATGTTTTGATTGACCCAGGGTCAACACACTCATATGTATGCATGACTTTAGTGTCAGATAAGAAAATACCTTTTGAGTCTACTGAATTTGTGGTTAAAGTAACGAACCCTTTCAGTCAGTATGTGTTAGTTGATAAAGTCTGTAAAAACTATCATTTGATGATTCCAGGTTGCAACTTTCCGGCTTATTTGATGTTACTACCCTTTAATGAATTTGTTGTGATTCTAAGTATTGATTGGTTAACTCTGCATGATGCTTTTGTAAACTGTAGATGAAAACATATTGTCTAAAAGTGTCATAATGGTGAAAAACTTTAAATTGAGTGAGATAGACTAGATAGTGCATCAAATGTTATTTTAGCTATGTCGGCACAGAAATATGTTAGAAAAGGTTGTGAAACCTATCTCGCTTATATATTTGATTCCAGGGTTTCAGAATTGAAGTTAGAATTGGTTCCGATTGTATGTGAGTTTATAGACGTGTTCCCAGAAGAGCTACCATGGTTACCTCCGATCAGAGAAGTTGAGTTTGCTATTGAATTAATGCTGGGAACATCTCCAATATCGATAGCTCCATATAGAATGGCACCTACAGAATTTAAAGAGTTGAAAGCATAGTTGCAAGAGTTGATAGATAGAGGCTTTGCTCGGCCCAATTTTTCTCCTTGGAGTGCTCCTGTGTTATTTGTTAAGAAAAAGGACGGATCTATGTGACAATGTATCGACTATCGACAACTCAACAAAGTCATGATCAAGAATAAGTATCTATTGCCACATATCAATGATTTATTTGACCAGTTGAAAGGTGCGACAGTATTCTCAAAGATTGATCTTCGTTCTAGTTATTATTAGCTAAGTGTTAAAGACTTTGATGTGCCAAAAATTGCGTTCAGAACCAAGTACAAACATTATGAGTTTCGTGTGAAGCCATTTGGTTTGACTAATGCACCTGTTTTATTTATGGACTTGATGAATAGAATTTTCAGACCGTACTCAAATAGATTTGTGGTTGTATTCATTGACTATATTCTAATCTATTCACGAGATGAGATAGAGCATGCCCAACATTTAAGGATTGCTTTGCAAACTTTACGCTAAAAACAATTGTTCGCTAAGTTTAGCAAATGTGAGTTCTGGCTCCTAAAAGTCAGATTTTTAGGACATGTGGTATCGACAGATGGTATTAGCGTTGATCTGAGTAAAATCTCAACTGTGGTAGATTGGAAACCTCTACGAAATGTATTTGAATTCAGAAGTTTTCTGGTTTAGCTAGATATTACAAAAAATTTGTCAAAGGATTCTCGATGATTGCTACCCTATTTACGAAACTGTTGCAAAAAGATGTTAAATTTGAATGGTCTGGGAAATGTCAGCAAAGTTTTAATCAATTGAAAGCTTTGTAAACAAAGGCACTTGCCTTGGTTCAACCAGAGTTCAGTAAAGAATTTGTAATTTATAGTAATGCTCTATTGAATGGTTTGGGCTGTGTTTTGATGCAAGGGAGCAAAGTGATAGCGTATGCTTCACGACAGTTGAAACTGCACAAAAAGAATTATCTAACTCATGGTTTAGGTATTGCAGCTATCGCATTTGCTTTGAAGATTTGGCAACACAATTTGTATGAGGAAAAATGTTATATTTTCACGGATCATAAAATCTTGAAGTATTTGATGCCTTAGAAATACTTGAATTTGATATAGCGAAAATGGCTTGAATTGTTGAAAGATTGCGATTTGATTATTGATTAGCATTCGGGAAAAGCTAATGTTATTGCTGATGCACTGAGTAGAAAATCCCTATTTGCTTTGCTCGCTCTGAACACTCCATTGGCGTTGATTGGTGACAGTTCAATTTTAGTTGAATTAAAAGCTAGACCAACGTTTCTGCAACAGATTTGCGAAGCTCAGAAATGTGATGATGTTTTGATCGCTAAATGAACATAGATTGAGATGACATTTGATTCAGATTTTCATGTTGATTCTGACGATAGTATGTATTTCAAAGGCAGAATTTGTGTTTTGAGAAATTCTGATCTCATTCAGAAGACTTTGCAGGAAGCTCACTGTAGTAGCTTATCGATTCATCGTGGTAGTAATAAAATGTATGGCAATTTAAAACAGATGTACTGGTGGCCAGGTATGAAACGGGAGATTTCAGAGTACGTATCGAAATGTTTAGTTTGTAAGCATGTTAAAGTCGAACATCAGGTACCTTCTGGTTTGTTACAACTTGTGATGATTTTAGAGTGGAAATGGGAATGTATCACAATGGATTTCGTATCAGGATTGCCTCTATTTCTGAAAAAGAAAGATGTTGTGTGGGTCATTGTAGATCATTTCACGAAATCTGTGTATTTTATTCCAGTGTATACAGATTTTTCACTTGAGAGATTGATAGAGTTGTATGTTGTTAAGATCGTTAGATTGCACGGTGTGCCACTTTCTATTATTTTTTACAGGGATCCACGGTTTATATCTCGATTTTTGAAAAAGTTACATGAAGCTCTAGGTACTCGATTACATTTTAGTACAACATTTCATCCACAGACTGACGGTCAGTATGAGTGAGTAATTCAGATTCTTGAAGATATGCTTCGATGTTGTGTTTTAGAGTTCGAAGGTAATTAGGAGAGATTTCTGTCGTTCGTTGAATTTGCGTACAACAATAATTATCAAGCTAGCATTAAAATGGCACAGTACGAAGCTTTTATGGTCAAAAGTGTCGAACTCTGTTATACTAGACTGAGCTCAGTGAGAAAAAGTTATTCAGTATTGATTTGATTCAACAAACCGAAGAAAAGGTTAAAGTGATACGTGACAGTTTGAAAACGACTTTGGATCGACAGAAATCTTATTCAGATTTGAAAAGAAAAGGTATCGAATTTCAAGTCGACAACAGAGTATTTCTGAAAGTATCATCTTGGAAGAAAGTTTTTCGATTTGGCCGAAAAGGAAAGCTTAGTTCGCGATTTATCGAGCCGTACGAGGTCATTGAGAGAATTGGGTCAGTAAGTTAAAAATTGGTTTTTTTTGTCAGAGTTAGAAAGGATTCAAAGTGTATTTCATGTATCAATTTTATGGCGATATCGATCAGACCCTTCACATGTGATTTCACCTATTGATGTTGAGATACAGTCGAACATGATGTACAGTGAAAATCCGATTAGAATTCTTGCTAGAGAAGTTAAAGAACTGAGAAATAAAAGTATAGCTTTAGTGAAACATCTATGGTAGTGACACAGAATAGAAGAGCCTACTTGGGAACCGAAAGAAGCTATGAAAATGCAATACCCAAACTTATTCTCTGGTAAGATTTTCGTGACGAAAATTCCTTTAGGAAAAGAGTAGTAACAGCCCGTTTTTAGTAAAATTGAAACAGTGGTTTTGAGACCACAAATTTGATAATTAAATTGTTATTTTATTATTATTTTAATGTTTCAGGGATGTTAGTAAGGTTGTACTAAAAATTCGTTAAGAAATTGTGATGTTTGCATGATTAATAATGTGAAAAAGGCTAAATCGTAAAAGGTGCAAAAGTGAAGTTCTATTTGTTAAAAGGACCAATGGCTATAAAAATTAAATGTAAGTGGCCTTCTATGGTAATTGTATCATTCTTAATGTTAGTTGACAAAAATGGGCATGAATTTGGTGTTTTATTTAGTTAAAAACAAAGGTTAATATAGTAATTAGTAAAATAAGTATAAAAAAAATAAGTGCTCATCTTCTTTAGATTTTTCTCTACCGAAAATAGGATGAGAAAAACTCCATTGTTGAGGTTTTAAAGGTTCGGCCAAGTCCCTTGCTTGCATGATCAAGATAGACCACGTATGATTTAGATCGGGAAAAAGCTAAAGCCTTGGATTAGTCAACTACGTTTCTACGCCTAAGTGTCGAGGTAAATCATATGTATGAATTGCAATATTCATGTTATTCATTTGTATGTTATTATGCATTTGTAATGCTATTGAATAATGTATATCCAAGCCATGCTATGACGATTATTGAGTCCCGGTTGAACCTTAGGAATTCATAAGATACAAATGATATGTCATTAGGGATTTCATGTTCAAGTGTTGGTCTTGAATGTCCTATCGATGGCTGAGGTCCTGCATTTGTTGTGGATACTCCACAGCTCATGTGAGCAGTATCGTGTAGCTTACATTCCGACCCACAGCTCGTGTAAGCAACGATGTAAAGGAAGGGTTGCGGTTATATGTTTAAGCACACTTCATGTGAGCTTTCCCGAGTATCTGATGATATTCTAGTTGGTTCAATGGGCATGAGAAGGAATTGAAAAGATAAGTTTCCAAATGGAATAATGCATATGCACATGAAAAGGTGAATGAATCAAATGAAGTATGTTTATATAGAAATGGCTTACCTTATGTTTAATTCAAGTAAGTTATGTAATAATGCACTAACTTTGTGTATTGTTGATGATGATGCTTAGGCTTGTGCCAAGCTTTTGGTTGGATAACAATATGCTTATACTTAATGTTATTTAAATAAAATGGTAAGTTATGTCTCATGTTCTACGAACTTACTAAGCATTATGTGCTTACGTAGTTTTCTTTCCTATATTTTATAGATTATTAGAAGCTCGATCGGTTTGAAAGCTTGTTAGATATCTATCACACTATCCAGCATAAATATCGGTAGTTTTTGATGTTTTGGCCAAGGTTATAATGGCATGTATAGGTGGACTTATAATGATGTTTAGATGAATGCTTAGATGAAGATTTGGTATGTATAAATTGTTTGGTTTGGTACATTTGATGCATTGCTAGTTTATGTCAATGTGGCTATGTTGATGAATGTTTGAACGGCACAAATGGTGTGTGTTAAGTTGGTTTGATTATGGATAAGGTATGGCATGTTTTGGGAATGTATTGAGCTAGATGTTTATGATTAAAACGTGGCAACATATACATGTTTAGATAAGTTGTGGATGAATGCATTTGAGGTGCCTTGCATGAAATATTGTTTGATTTATTTTGGACTATTGAATTGGTCATTACATGTAAGTTTTGGTCATGTTTTGATTATGTGTAAAAAAAGCCTTTAGATGTGTGCATGGTTTGGTGTTGGAAATGGCTTGGTTTTGGACAAATTTATGCCCACACGGCCTGAGACACGGGCATGTGACTCACACATGGTCTGGCGACATGGCCATATGTCCCCTATAGGTTCTATTGCATGCAAGTCAGATAGTTACATGGCCTAACACATGGCCTAGGACACGGGCGTATGACCCTACTCAGAGAGTTACACGAGTGAAGACACAGGTAGTTCAAAGGTTACATAGCCTAAGACATGGGTGTGTCTCTCAGCCGTGTGAGGTACACGGCCATTTGACCCCTATTTCTAAAAATTTGTGAATTTTTCTTAAACTTTTCAAATGTTTTCGATTTAGTATCGAATCATTTCTAAGGTATCTTAGGGCCTCAAGGGCTCGATTTAGGGACCATATGTATGTGAATGATTGATTTATAATGTGTTTATGATAATGTATATTTAAATGTTTCGTTTATTCGGTAATGCTCCGTGACCCTAATCTAGCAACGGATACGAGTTAGGGGTGTTACAGGCAATGTGGTAAGTATGCATAGGAAGCTATGTGTTAGGAAGAATGATTTTATAAAGATTATGAATGAAATATATGTAGATGCATCCATTATGTTATTTGAGTTATGCAAGACCAACTATGGTGACGATAAGAGGGTTCAAGTAGAGTGTCGGGAAAGTATGTGATACGATGAAAGATTTCGTGGCAGTGCTTTGATGACATTCGTTGGGACAGTAAACATAAAGGCCAATATGGCGAGCATGTAGTCCATCGAGACTGTAAAAACAAGGACCATCGGGACAGTAATCATGAGAAAATGCCACTATAGCAGGTATGTGAAAGGTGATGGCCATGGAATATTCTAGTATTGGCGAATGAGTTGTATTTGCCTACTAGGGTTTTGGCATGTCCCGAGGGCGATGATGGGCAAACCTCAGGCTATGTTGAGTTTAAGAAAATTCATATTGTCAAAAACGACAATTGGTGTGGTTTTTGGGTGGCAAACAAAACCAAGCCTTTTCAGCGAATTTTTTGAAAAGCCTTTGTGGTGAATTATCTAAAGAGCCTTTGTGGCGAATTATCTTAAGAGCCTTTGTTGCGAATTATTTGAAAAGCCTTTGTGGCAAATTAACTGAAAATCCTTTACGGTGAATTATTTGAAAAGCCTTTGTGGTGAATTATCTAAAAATCCTTTGTGGCGAATTATCTAAAAAGCCTTTTGCGGTGAATTATCTGAAGAGACTTTGTGGCGAATTATTCAAAATGCCTATATGGCGTATTACCTAAAAAGCCTTTATTGCATATCATCTAGAAAGTCTGTAAAGTGGATTCTATAACGACTAAGTGACGAATTGTTTGTCCGCACTTCTGGTGAGATCTAGGTAAACTTGACTTGTAAACCCACTATTCGCAATCTGCCAGGATAGAAAGCTTGGTGTTTCTAGAATTATGGGTGGTGTAAATGTCCGCCAAACCAAAGACTTCTCACTTTAGGTATTGAAGTCATTCGGGATTCTTTTAAATGACCTAAAACATTTGATTCATCATAATAAGTTCGTTGCATGGATCTATATGAAGATACGGTGTGACTGACAGCCGTCAGAGCCAGTATATAAATTCGTCGAGAGTAGTGTTCGTGAGTATATCATTCTGGGAAATATAACCAATTGTTATCTTTAAGCGAATGGGAAATGGGATCCGCTATAAGGTGGTGAGTCTATAATTTGCCAATCAAGTAGAACATGTACAAGGTTGTCGAGTTGGAGATTGGCGTATAGTTAACCGCCGGGAATAAAAAAAACTATCTTCCAAAATTTGAAAGGAAGTCCAAAATTCTTAAGTCGAGGAATCCAACATCACCGCATAAATTTATAAGTAGTTGACACTCATTAAGTTCCATTGAAATTATGGGTGTTTATTTGTAACGCAGGTCCTTGAGTTGAACCAGTTCGCCAAAAGGGACCAAGCCAAGAATGCGCCAAGATAGTTGATCGTTGTGCGATATTATGCATACAAAGTGATATTTTTGGGAATATGTTTTCAAATGGCAGATAGCATTATATGCCACGAATATATTGGTTTTATTAAAAATTTAAGTTGTAATAATTTATACTACTTTTAAGAGTGTTGTAAATGATAAACATTTCATTCAAATTTTTTGACTTTGAAAATATTTTTAAATAAATAAGCACATCTAGTATGGTATTTCGTCAGCTAAACAATTTTGTTAAGTATGTAAATATTGTGACATACTACATTCGGGTTCGATAAATCGGGTCAGGCATAGGGTGTTACAAGTTAATTGGTATCAGAGCTTTCAATTTAACCGATCCTCTGGAAGTTAAGTTACAGTCAACCATGTATGCATAATACGTCGAACTTGGCTTAGTCCTTTGGGTAAGTTAAATATTTCTGTTAGAAGAATACTCTAGCACACGGTTAGTATTGTTGTAAGTAAGACAGTTGGAAAGTAAGATGATAGTTTCATTTCTAAATGAATGAGAATAATACAAATTGAAAAAAAAGAATTATATACAAGAAAAGAAAAAAGTCTTCAGTTTCCCTCCTCTACAAGCTGATCGGTTGGGTCAGTAGGGGCTTCTTCTGTTTGGGAGTGTTCTCTGGGACTTCTTCATAGTTAATAGAATTTTCCAAATTTTCCTCATCTATTTTTAGACCACTGGGAGCTAAGAAGTTGGTTGATTTCTTTCATTCCCTCTGGAACTTCTCCCAATATTTTCCTTCAAGATTGTAAACATTAAAGTTCAGGGATTCTGTGGTGACCTTCTGTACGCAATTGAAGTTTACCAGACTTAGGTTGGGAGGACTTGCAACAACTTGGGTGTGAATGACTAGATTTGATCACAATATGGGTAAGGCCTCTGTCATATTCTTTTTGGTGTCTTCTTGGTACTTTTCAGAGCATCTTCATTGGATTGGCATAGATGCTCCAACTCAAATAAGTGTTGTCGGTCTTGAGATTTGAACTTCTCCTCCCAAAAGGGCTCTCTAGCCTTTAGCTGATTGATCTCTTCCTTTATTTTTTTGGCTCGACCTTCCAAACTTGCATATTTGGTTTTCCAACAGTGAACACAAGATTCAAGATCTTTAATTTGGCTGAGAGCTACCTTAGGGCCTAGCTCATAAGCTCATATTCAGCTGATAAAGCTTGGAAGGACCTTGCCAGTATAGAGAGTAGAGGTAATTGAGGATTTGAGGAAAGAGAAGCGAGGAAAGCATCTTTCACCTGCTGAGGCAAGTTGCTATTTTGCAGTTGCTAGATGGTGCCCAGTAAGAAAGGATGTTGCCCTGATGTTAAGAGATCCCACAATGGGAAAAGACTATATGCTTAGCCAGTTGGAGCATTGTCGAGTGAGGAACCAAGAAGAGCCTCTGACTGGTTTTGGCGTATTATTTCTGGTGGGATTACAACCATAGGAGGATCAGTGGCATGAACTGTAGAGTCTGTAGAGTTGACGCACTTTACTGGCAGGGCAAGAGTAGGAGGGGTGATGGCTCTTAAGGGAATAGGCCCTTTCCTAAGTCTATAACGCAACAATTGTGGGCAGTCAGAACCTAAGGTATTCTAGGTGCTTGCTTCCACCCTTAGCGTTTTTTAAGGTTGACTAGACGTTGTCCTTAAAGGCGCGGTGGAAATTCCTTTATTTCATGGAAATTTGTCTAATAAAGCTAAGGTGTCCATATTGTTAGTTAGAGTAGGTGAAGAAGTATTAGATGTACGAAAAGAAGAAGACGTTGCAATAGAAACAAGAGAGTTAGCCCGATCAGGAAATTGAGTGGAAGACATGCCATAATTAATGATATTTCAGTGGTGTAGATGTAGTCTACATGTTTTATAGAAATAAAAGGGAGGTTCCCTTATCTTCCCAAAGTAAAAGATCATTCGCCCGATGATCATTTGGACTCAGCCCTTGTAAGTGGTATTGGAAGACATTTCGGACAGTAACAATTTCTCCAGTTATAGGATACAACCCTTCCATAATCATTTAAATTGCTTCCAAGCAATTTCAGAATAAACATGTTGGCTCTGTAACTAGATATCCTTCTGGGGTATGGAACATAAAGTGGGAAAGCCAAAACCAATTTTGAGATTTTTCTTTTCTTAGATGAAGGTTTGAGGCCCACTTTAGGATGATGGGCTCGTAACCGTGGCATGTACTAAAATGGGCCATCCTAGCTAAGGCACCCTACCTTTTAATCTTCAACTGATAGATCTTCTGGAAAATGCAAAGAATAGGTGGCTCATTGTGCAAAAAACAGTCGATGATATAGGCCACCAATGTCCACCAGGAAAGGATGAAGAATTGCCCTGGTGTAATGTCATATTCATTGAGCACGGAGCAGAAGAAAGCATATAGAGGAAAATGAAAGCCAGCTTCGAGTAGTAAGAGGGGAAGAATAAATCCATCGTTGTTGTCACTCTGGTAACACTCCCCTCGGATTAAACGATAGTCATAAGAAAAGTGTGGTCAGAAGATGGCTCTGGCTACTAAATATCAAGTCAATTCCTTCTTGGTAGTGTTGCATTCGTACATGGGAGCACGTACGCGACGAGTACCATTGGGACCTCTGGGTCTAATCATGGAAATGTTTCTAGGATTGTCTCCTTTACTACTTTAGGCAGGACCACCATGACCTTTTCCACGGGTAGTTGTTCTGACCATTTTGTATAATAGTAAAGGGAAGAGAATAGGGGGATTACCTTTGAATAAAGTGTGAACTGAAGGCAAAAGGAAATAAAAAAGACTTTGGTAAAGACAAAAATTATGGTTCTAATATGGCAATGAAAAAAATATTTTGGAGGAGAGGGAAGTGTTGAACAAGTAGTATTTATAAAGAACCAAGCATTCATGAGAAGTTTCAAATTTAAATCAATTGTTTGAATTTTTTAATCACAGATCGACACTTGTCAAGGATAAGGCTATGTAATGTTTAAAAATACGGAAGTACCCGCCAACTATGCCACAAGTTTGGACTTCGCCAACTAAAACTATCTATTTACATTCACACTAGTTGGAATCTCGAAGGTGTATGTCACAGAAGAGAAGTCTGTTATGACTATGTGTGGGCATTTTGCCAGGAAGTATACTACTTTTGAATCAGAAAGGTGGGTAAGGTATTTATGTAAACTGTTTGGTGTACTGTGGTAGCATAATTCGTCACCCTGTCGACTTGATGGTGAGTCACCGTATTGGTACATACTAGTGTTAAAGTATCTGCCTGTTAGTGATATCTAGGGATTTAGTTACAAGGTATCTTCAAATAAGGAAAGAGTACGCACTATATTTTTGGCTAACGACTGAAAGCCTATCAAGTGTATGAGAAATCTGTAAGAAATTTGATTGTCTTCAAGACCACGCCATACACGAGTCACCACTAAGGTATAGTACACCCAGTTTATCCGAGCACTATTCTACTTTGTTTTCATAACGGGATTAGTTGGGAGTAAATTGAATTGATTAGACCCTCTCCATGACTAGTCAAATAGTAACAAAGATCTTTGCCAAATTTTCTTTACATTCCCCCAGATTTTTGTTGGAAAAATAGAATATTTGGGTTAGGTAAGCATTATCACTTGTCAAAGTCCACAGTCTGGGGACAGAGAGTTTATATCTAGTGAAGGGGGAAGGCCTTCTAGATGGTTCTCTTTCTATTTTACATTATGGTTCTTCTTTTAACCTAAATATTCTCTTATTCTTCAATAAGATAGGGCTAAGACCACGCTTAATCGATGGATGATTCAATCATCTGGTAAGTTCTTATAGCCTTGTATGTTATGATTGTTGATGAGTAAGGATAATGAAAGGTGTAAGAACAATAGGGCGTGAGTTAAAGGCCCTGTATGGGGGTCACACGTAGTTGAGACATTTGTAAACTATATGTAAATAGGGATTCTAATGGAAACTCCAAGATCTTTTAAACAGTTGTTGATACTATATTAGGAATGATAATCAAAGCAGAAACTGTAATAGCCCGTTTTCAATGAAATCAGAACATTGGTTTTGGGACCACAAATCTAAGGTTGAACAATTATTTTATTATTATTTTATTTCCTACAGAATGATAGAAATATCGTATAAAATTTTGTTAAGAAATTTTACCGTTTACATGTTCAATTTGTTAAAAAGGACTAAATCGCGTAAAGTGCAAAAGTTGAGTTCTAATAGCTAAAGGTATTAAATAGCTATGGAACTTTAAAGTAGAGGTCCTTATATGGTAATTAGCCCATCATTATGTTAGTGGATGATAATGGTTTGACAATTGTGTAAATTGTAATTATTTTAAAGGTTAATTAAGTAATTAATTAATTAATGACAAATAAAGTTAAAATAAAAGTAATAAAATAAAACCATTATCTCAGGCTCATCTTTCTCAATCGAAATTGGGAGAAAAGAAAACCATGAAAGCTAGGTTATTCGGCCATCTTTAATTCCTTCAATTAGGTATGCAATTTTAACCCGTTTTTTATGATTTTTATGTTTCTGGGATCATTATAGCTTAATCTAGCTAGCCCGGGGACTAATTTGTAATACTATTAAACTATTAGGAATTTACCATTGATGAGCATGCTTGAGTTTTGAAGTTTGATGGTAGATAATGAATGGTTGTTGTTAGATAAACAACTTTTGTAAAGGAATTTTTAGTAAAATTGTCAAATAGGGATGAAATTAAAAAATAGAGAATATTATATGGTAAAATTGTGAATTTATGAAATATATAGGTTGCTATTAATATGTATAAAAATTGACTAGGCTTAGATAAGGATTAAGTTGCATGAATTTCATTTTTCGAACCTAGGGACTAAATTGCAAAGGAATTAAAGTATGGGGAAAAATGGTAATTTTACCAAAATTATATGTTGGACTAAATTGAATGTGAATTATATTGAATTGAGTTAAATTTATTCGTATAGATCCAGTCAGACCTCGTACGGAGTTAGATCGAGGCAAAGAAAAAATATTGAATTAATCGCCTCCGTATCTACGTACAGTCATCGAGGTAAGTTCGTGTAATTAAATTGTGTAATTGTATGCTTTAATTATATTAGATGTATATTATTTGCATTATCATCATATATAAATACCGATCGCATATCCGACGACGTACGATGATTACCGTGCCCTGTTTGAACTTTAGGAATTTGTAAGATACAAATGGCATGTCATTAGGGTTACCAATACTCAGCTCGTATGAGCTTACTGTTATTCAACTTGGAGGAGCTTACCGTTATTTGGCTCAGAGGAGCTTACTGTTTACAACTCGTATGAGCATACATGTACATGAATTGACGTATTACAGTTTAGTACACCTCGTGTGTACTACCCGCGTATCTAATGATATTCTAAATGGTTCAATAGGCACTATTCTTTTACGAGATTACATAAGTTCAATACGAACTACTACAGGTAGTTACATGAGATATATGAAAATGATTGGTACATGATATATAGATACACAAAGTGGAAATTATATGTACATGGAAGTTTGATTATTGTTGAGCTCATACATGTTTCTTGATATTATATAAATTACATGAATAACATGGTTGATGATGATATGTGTTTAGGCTTTTGGCCAAATTGAGGTGGATATGCTTTGTATGCTTACTTTAAATGTGACTAAATGGTAAGTTAATTTCTTTGTTATACGAACTTACTAAGCTTAAATGTTTACTTTGTGTTATTTTCCATGTTTTATAGTGATTTGGAAGCTCGTTTGGGTTGGAAGCTTGTCGGAGTTATATCACATTATCTATCGGCTCTTTTGGTACTTTTAGTTGTTTAATTTCGGTTATAATGGCATGTATAGGTTATTTTGGCTAATATTGGCTTATGTGTGATGTTGTGCTTATGGCCATATGTTTTCGCTTGTACTTTGGTATATTTTGCTATGTATATATATAAATGGCCTTATCATGTTTGATGTGTGGTTTGGTATAGGTATTATGTGAATTGATTTATGTTTGATGGATGAAAATTTAAATGGTAGTTGAATATGCATTTGGATATGTATTATAATTTGGA
>CM025145.1:10936474-10953466 GCA_013467495.1 Gossypium gossypioides | reverse complement strand
GTTTTATCATATATTATTAATTATATTATAATAAACATATTCTTCACTTAAAAAATACAAAAGTCGTCCATCATTTATTAAAAGGGTCAATTTTCCTTTTAAATCCTTAAACCATTAATAATTAGGCACTTTAGTTTATAAAATTCAATAGCGATTAAATTTTACAATTTTACAATTCAATCATTGTACCTTAATTAATTATTTAAACACCAAAATTTTTAGACCAAACCTCAATTCACCTATATAATAGCTCTATAAATATTCAATAGAAATATTTGTAATCTCGGTTTACAAAAATGAGGTCCTGATACCTCATTTTTTAAAACCACTAACTTGTATGAACCACTTGTACTTTGTTTAACTGACCAATTAACAATTCTATCAAATCATGATTCATTATATTACTAGATTTGAGTTGCAAATATTAAATATTATTATTTACAGACTCACTCTTCGAAATTTGTGATCTTGAAATCATAGTTTTCGACACTATTGAAAAACAAGCTGTTACATTGATGCCTTTCTCTGTCACACCCCAAAAATTGGGTTAGAAGAAATTGGGTTAGTGAAACCAATAGTGGTAATGCCTTGATTTTGAGTTAAGATTGTGAAAATTTTGTCAAGTAATTTAATCTGGTTCAATAGTTAAGTGTTGTGCTTGTGTATATTAGGTTCTGGGTTCAAATCCATTCCCTTGAATTTTTATAAATTTTTGTTCCAACCTCTGAATTTGATGACCAAGCTTATATATTATTTTCGCTCATTTGTTAGCAAGAATGAGCTTGTTGTTTAGTGGTAAGGCCTTAGCTTACCTAGTGGTTTTGTGTTTGAATCATTATGTGTGCAAAGTGGAGTTTATTTTTGTTTTAAACTCTGAAGAAAAGAATCTGATGTAGATAATTATAGGAGTTAGTGGGTAGTTAATTCATAAAAAAAATAATAAAGGAAAAATATCTAAAAATGCTCCCCCTCCTGCCGTCTAAAATTTTCCACTTTCTCCACATATTTCTTTCCTTCTTTTGTTCTTGTAACTTTTCCATGCAATTTTCTTTTTCCCCCTTTTTTGTGAACTTTGGTTATGAGGGAAAGTTGTGATTCTGTTCTTTTCTCCTTGTTCCTCTATTACCACCACTTCTTCTATTTTCTTTCTTTCTTTTACAGTGTTCCTTATTATTGTGTTGGCAGTCTTTTTAATCGTCTCTTGGGAGAATATTGTGAGACAAACAATGATCCTTCGATGAGTTAAACACGTTTAAAGGCCGCTGTTATGTCACTATTTTTGGGGTAAGTTCTTGAATATCGGTTTTGAAGGTTATTTTTAGTTAAGAGGGGTATTAAAGTTAATTATTGGTTTAATTAAAGGTTGTTGAATGGTACAATTTTATGATTATATGTAGGATTTGAGAGTGCTTTGTTGTGTGGATTATTAGAAACATTAGGTGTGTGATTCTAACTCGAAACGTCGATTAGAACTTCGAAAAACTCGAAAGTAGAGGTTGTTTTCAAAATTGTTCTACGTCACATGGTTGTGTGGTTAGCTGTGTGTTAGGCCGTGTGCACCACCAGGACGTGTAGTTGACCGTGTGTCAGGCCGTGTGGAGCACACGGGCAGGTTAGGTAGGCCGTGTGGGCCTATTTTTCAAATATTTTCATTTAGGCTATTTGACTCAGAAATTTGTAAGAATACCTTCCATCGGGTATGTTTGGCTTAAATAAGATTCAAAATGTGACATCTGTTAATATGTGACAATATGTGACATGGTTAAGGTTTGTGGAAATAATATATGTACGATTTGTGTTATGATAAATTTGAAAGCGTAATCACGTGTAAAAAAAAACATTTATGACATCTGTATGTAGAATAATTTTTTGTAACACCTCGAATTTTAGACTATTGTTGTTAGTTTCTGTCAATAGTTATGTATCTGCTTTAGTGGTTAAGTCTTCTGTTGTGTGTTTAAGGTCAGGAGTTCAAGTTTTGCTTTTAGAAAATTTTATTATTCTTTTGGTTCAACTCCTATCCTTGAACGTTTGAATTAAGTCAATTTCTGCGTTAATCTATGTTAAGAATGAGCCCACTGATTCAATGGTTAAGCTTTTATATACCTTCTGGTATTGTGTTTGAATCTCTGTGCATGCGTTAAGGAAATTTTTATGCTATTTGGTAAAAGTCTATTAGTTTTTTTGTGGTTGATTTAAAAACCTTTATTTAATGTTTTTTCCTTTCTTCTTTTTTTCTTCCTTTATTTTTCCTTTTCCTTTTCCTTTTCATCTTATTTCTTATTTCTTATTTCTTCTTTCATTTTTCATTTTTTTATGTGCTTCTGTAAACTGTTACTAGCTTTAATTAGGAATTATGCGTTGTTCGTTACGTTGTTTGAAAGGTTGTTGCGTAAGTTCTGCCATTATTCTCTTTAGTTTTCGTGAAATTTCGTTATTATTCTTCGAAGTTAGAAATTATTGTTGTCTAAATTTCTGTTAATTGTGCGATTGGGGTTTTGTTAGGCGAAGGTCTTGTAGAAAACTTTCCTTCAGCAGTCTAAGTTCAAGTAATTGTCGCTGATTCGTCGGTAAGTGTTAGTTTGCTATAGGGGTTTGCGCCGAAGTTTTAACATGTTCGGTTGATTGTTGTTCTTATGTGAATTGTTCGTTTAAGTCGTTGATTGAACCTCTGGTTGTCGTTTTTAGGCTTTGGAATCACTCCTATTGCTTCTGCGTTGAATCCGTATCAAGTGTTAACGAAAACCTAATTTTCTACGAATTGCGAACACCTTAAAACATGGCTCCTGACGCTACATGGCCATCTAACTCACTACTTTTGTATTGAAGGCACACGGGCTAGGGACACGGGCGTGTGTCCAAGCCGTATAACTTACTATTTTGGATTTAGGGTCGTACGAGCTAGAGACACGGGTATGTGCCGAGGCCGTGTAACTCATTGTTTGGATTTAAGGTCACACAGGCTTAGGACAAGAACGTGTGTCCAGGTCGTGAGAGGGGTTGTGATTTACACGGGCATGTGATTGGCCGTGTGCCAGACCGTGTAAGTCAATATTTTGAGCCACACGGGCGTGTGGGCAAAAATTTAAAAAATTTCCTTAGGGTCATAATTGTCATTCGAATCGAATGTAGGCCTACCGTAGGGTTTGTATGGTCTGAATGAGACATTAAAACTGTATCTGACAATCTGTTACCGAGTAATCTGTTATTATGATATATACATTGTTATGATATCTGATAAATCATTAAGATTGCATTACATTATCATGGTCTAAAATTGTATTGCTGTATACTTATATCTGATATCTATCAAATCTTCATTTGTATCAGGATTGGGACTGTTTGAAGAAGGAAGTGTGGGCAGTTTAATGATCTGCCAAATCTGGTGGCTGAGCCTCATATATTTCTAATTCTGGTGATCTATCGCAATATGATCCGACAGCTAGGCTACAATTATTCTAAAATGTGACATACGATCACTACTCGGTGTGTTGGGATGGATAGGTACTTGATGCCCTAGATGGTGTGTCTTGATGGATGGAGTTGGTATGTCGCAGATAAGGGTAGGAATTTGCATCTGTATCTGATATGTTCTGCATTTGTATATGATATTTTCTATTTCCGTATCTGATTCTGAGAAATGGCTGATCTATGGAAAGCAAAATTACATATATATATTATTGAGTATTATTGAATGTAAGTTACACACACATTGAGTTGTAAGCTCATTTGGTTGTTTATCTGGATTTCAGGTAACCCACAGACTTAGGCGGGTCGGCGTGGCTAGAGCTCGATCAGCTCTTTATTTCTTATTTAATGTCTTATCCAGATTTATACTATTATGTTTATTTTGGATTTCAGATTATAATTTGGGCTTCTATGTTAATTTAATTATATAAATGATTTCAACTGTTAAACTATAAATAATTAAGCTTGGTTATCGGTTGATGGTTTGATGTAACCTCTAGACTTGGTCTTAACACCTAAGCCGGGTATGTGGTGTTACGTTTAGTGGTATCAGAGTCAGGTTTACAAAACTCAGGTTGTGTTTCTAGGCTCCTATTTTTATTAAAATGTATTTCAAAGGAAAAGTTTTATTCGAGTAACTTTGAAAACTGATTTTATAAAAGACCGAGTCTCTGGCGCCAAACTTGTAAGTACTTCTGCTTTAGCTATAGTATTTAGCTAGAAAAATATTGTAATGACTAAAGTTGTGGTTCTATTTAGAGATTGTGATATGAACTATGAAGTAAGATATCTGATGAGAATTCTTGACTAATCTGTGAACTTTTGGCATTGTAGATAAGTTGATCTAATGATTTCGCGCGGTAGTCATGGACGTGGTTCTCGTGGGTGCCATGAATGCCAATGAGGAGCTCGAGCAAAGTCATCATCTATGGGCAGTATGCCCAATCTGAATACCAGTGAGACCGTTGGTACTCCTACTACTGAGATTAGGTCACAGACTCCGACAGTCGAGGATAATGTACTATCCTAAGCTATGTTACGCATGTTAGAGAGGTTCGTTGGGACCCATTTTGGATCCAAGGGTCAAGGTTCGGGTACTAAACAACTTTGGTCAAATGGTGTTGAGTTGATTAGAGGCGTCACTAGAGTCGCCCCTACAGTGGTTGAATACTAGTTAGAGGCTACCGAGTGTATTATGAAGGACATTGATTGCACTCCTACACAGAAAATAATAGGTGCTGTATCTTTGCTCCGAGATGAGGCTTACTAATGGTGGTTGATAGTTGAACAGGGCATCTAACCCAAACAGGTTACGTGGGATTTCTTCAAGAGCTCCTTTTAAAGCAAGTATGTGGGGGCAAGTTATGTAGAGGCTTGTAGATGTGAGTTTATAAGCTTAGTTCAGGGTGAGAGATCTGTTGCCGAGGATGAGGTCGAGTTTCTGAGATTGAGCAGGTATGCTCGTAGTGTAGTTTCAAACGACTATGAGAAGAGTATTCGGTTCGAGGAGGAGCTAATGTGTGACTTGTGAGTTCTGATAGCTCCTCAGAGAGAGTAGGTTTTTGCAGCCTTAGTTGACAAGGTGAAGATAGCTAAAGAGGTGAAGTGGATTGAGTGTGAGAGGAGAGACCGAGAGAGAGGTCAAGGTAAGCTTAAGAGGGATTCGGGTCCCTCTAGTTCTATTCAACACCCTAAGAAGCATGCTAAATTTGATGGGCCTCTGAGGACTGAGGCTCCAACTGCACCGAATGAGATTTAGAATAGTAGCGATTGTGGAAAACGCCATTTGGACGAGTGTTGGAGGAAGTTGGGGGCTTGTCTTTGGTGTGGATCAGTGGAGCATCGTGTTTGGGACTATCCCCAACGATCGGATAAGGTGCTAGCTTCTACACAGGCTCTGGCTCCAGGTCTCGTTTAGCTGCTAAGAGCAACTCATCAGCCACTTGGGGCCATGGTATGGTCAGAGGTGGAAATGGTTCTGGCTAAGGTTAGAGAGCACCAGAAAGAGGTGAGGGTCAAACTGAGGTGCGACAACCTACCCTGGTGTCTGTGGCGAGGTGCTATGAGGACAAAGACGACACCAACATTATAATGGGTACGTTCTTTATCCATTTTTTTTTCCATATTTTGCTCTGATAGATATTAGTTCTACTCACTCGTATATAACTAGCACTATTTTTGTGAATTTGGGTATATCTGTTAAAAGTACTGCTAGGGAGATTTCCGTAATTAGTCTATTGGGTCAGTCGATCCAAGTTGATAAACTGTGTGGATGAGTTCTGTTAGAGATTCAGGGTGTGGTGTTTTCGGCTAACCTGATGGAATTGCCATTTGGAGAGTTTGATATGATCTAAGGAATGGATTGGCTTGTTGAACATCGAGTCAGTTTATATTGTGCTTCTAAGAGGGAAACTCTGCGATTGCATCAAGATTACCTCTCTAATGTAATCTTTGCTCTTGCAGTTGAAAAGCGAGTTCGAAAAGGTTGTGAGGCGTATCAGGCCTTTGTGTCGGAATCTGGTTCTGAAAAACCTTTTGTCATTAATTTTCAGATGGTAAAAGATTTTTTGGATGTTTTTCCGGATGAGTTAGTTGAAGTACCTCTGGATAGGGATGTTGAGTTTAGTATTGAACTGTTACTAGGTACCGCTCCGATGTCTATTGCCCCTTATTGCGTAGCACTAAAGGAGCTTATGGAATTAAAAGCTCAGCTTCAAGAACTTCTCGATTAAGGGTTCATTCGACCTAGTGTGGTCCCGTGGGGAGCACCGGTTCTATTTTTCAAGAAAAAAGATGGCACAATGAGGATGTGTGTGGATTATCATTAGCTGAATAAGTTGACAGTAAAAAACAGGTATCCGCTTCTAAGGATTAATGATTTGTTTGATCAGTTCCGTGGGACATTTGTATTCTCCAAAATTGATCTTCGTTTTGGATATTATCAGCTCAAGGTTAAGGAGACTAATGTGTATAAGATTGCCTTTAGGACTCGTTACGAGTACTACGAAGTCCTAGTCATGGCTTTTGGTTTGACGAATGCTCTGACTGTATTTATGGATTTGATGAACTAGGTATTTTAGCTGTATGTGAATCAGTTCGTCGTAGTGTTCATCGAACAACATTTTGAATTATTCTAAAATTGAGAGTGAGCACGATGAGCATCTTCGGATAGTTTGACATTTTTCGGTGTGTAGGGATGGATGGGTACTTGATGCCTTATAGTGTGTTAGCATGGACAAAGTTGGTGTGTAGCGGATGAGGATAGGGATCTGTATCTATATCTAATATGTTCTACATTTGTATATGATATTTTCTACTTTTGTATCTGATTCGGAGAAATGGTTGATCTATGGAAAGCGAAATTACATTTATATATTATTAAGTATTATTGAATGTAAGTTACACACACACTGAGTTGTAAACTTATTTGGTTGTTTGGCTGGATTTTAGGTAAGCCATAGACTTAGGCGGGTCAGCGTGGTAGGAGCTCGATCACCTATTTATTTATTATTTAATGTCTTATTTTGATTTATATTATTATGTGTATTTCAGATTTCAAATTATAAGTTGGGCTTGTACATTGATTTAATTATATAAATGATTTTGATTGTTAAGCTATAAATAATTAAGCTTGGTTTTCGGTTGATGGTTCGATGTAACCTCTAGACTTGGTCTTAACATTTAAGCCGGGTATAGGGTGTTACATGGCTAGTATAAACAATTTGATATGTATGATCTGTAAAAAAATATGTTCAGGTATGCATGCCATACCATTCATGTGATATGTATATATGTTTTTATGATTTTGCATGTGCATTGGGGTGGGTTTTGATATGATAGAGGGAGTGTTTTCTGACAGTTTTACTGCAATTTTTGCGGTTAAACCGCAATATATGTCTGGCAGCTCAGTTGCTCCATTATGAGTGACATACCACCACGATCTAGTGTGATTGGATGGATGAACTCATGTTGTCCTATTTAGTATGATTGGTTGGACGGAGGTGGTGTGTAGCGGATGGGAGTAGGATTTGTTCTGATATGATATGACATTTTGATATGATATATGTTTCTGAAAATATCACTTTCTGATCTGATATATTTCTGGAAATATGATGTTCTAATTTGACATATGGTTTTGGTCATGTGTAAATTATAAATTAAAATTCTGTGTTGGTATTTTCATTTGTGTATGTTATAAGAAAATTTCTGTTGTGGGCCGAGTCACACAATGGGCTTCTAGCTCACTCGTTTGTTAAATACGTTAGGTGATCTTCAGACTTAGGGTTGGACGGTGTGTGGGAACTCGGATTGTTTTCTCGGCTATTTAAAAATGGTTATTTACATTAGTAATTTTTTTAGACTTTTGAGATTGTAATCCATTTTTGGGCTTTGATTTGGTTTCTGTTTTGTCCATCGGTTTTTGGTATTTTTGAAATTAAACTGTAAAAACATACAATTTACTAAATTAGAATTCAGTTTTCAAAATTAAATCTTTGAAATTTTCGCTGCCAAACTAAAAAAGTCATTAAGTGATTTTACTGTAAGTTATGTGTTTTAGAGCATAAGATTTGACTAAAATATGTAATATTTATTCCACACTTATAATTTCAAAACACGCACGGAAAGTAAAAGTTTTTAAATAAGTTCAAATTAAGAGTTTGTCTGTGAAATAAATATGTGTGTAATTTCCAAAATAACACGTAATTGTTGTGCTGAAAATAATATTTTTAGAATTCACTATTTTTAAAGCTAGGATTAAACTTTCAGGTTTTTAAACAAACTAATGTAATTCCTCTGTATTAGGCCATAACATCTAGGTTAGGTTTGATGTGTTACATTCTCTAGATCAGAACCTTGGAGTAATACCCTATACCCAACCCAGTTGCTAACCCGAATTCTAGGATGCTACATCACTGTCTCGCAACATGTTCATCTCGTCACGTTATTATGCATGCATCTTTTTTTTCTTTTGTTAACATAGCATTCACATGAATTATAAGCCATACATTCACTTTTTATCGATAAAACATGCCAATCATTCATTAAATAAACATAAAATAAGTACTAAACTTGCAATAGGACCACTTAGCAAAAGTTTCCATAACTGTTACATAGGTATCAATACTGAAAAGGAGGTATTGATAATTCCCTCAAGTGGTATCGACACCACTTGGAAAATCAATACCAAAATAGCTTACTATTTCTCGTATTAAAAACCCAACAATCAAAAAATATCGGTACTACAAAAAAGTATCAATAATTTTACCCCGAGTATCGATACTCGTGATAAATTATCGATACCAATGTACAAAACTGTATCCTGCACTTTTGAAAATCACAGAGTTATCATTTTTACAACTCGAATATCAATATCTTTGTTCCAGACCATAAAAACATAGCATATATCAACATATCAATCATACCAAATTAGTTCTAAACGTCATGCATCAATTACCTCATAAAATAAACACCAAAATGTTCCAAATAGTAGTCCCAAACATCATATTCTAAGTCCATAAATCATTAAGCTTAATAGGCATGCAATCAACTAAAAACCATAGCAAAATTGATATAAAATCTACCACATTACCTTTTATTCCCAAAAACACAAGTAATTAAGAGAACACCTACTGATAGCAACTAAAGCTTAGGCTTAGATCACCCATTGAGACCACACTGCTCACACTGACACTACTTATCTGCAATGGTTAAAAAGGAGTGGGTGAGCTTAACAAGCCTAATGAATGCTCAGAACAACCACTACGCAAACAAGTCACCATGCATTGACTAAGCAAACATGTAACATATTCATAACATATTTAACTCTATTATCATATTTCGCACATTTAATCATCTTCTATTTATACCATTATGAATTTATCACTTTAACCACATGATTATTCAAGCATATATCATAGCACATATAAACCATATTTAATCACATTTAATCATATTATAAGATAGTTTGTCTCTTGAGGTTATGAAACATAATGTGGACTTTATCACCACACATCGGATACACTAATCTCCAACACATCGATAATGACTCATAGAGTCGTACATGTCCCATAAGTGAAGCGTAAAGCTAACATTCTCCAACACACTAAACAATCATATCCCAATGAATGGAGCTTAGCTCACATTCCCTTATATCTCCAAAAACTGACCCTGGGCCTCAACGCCCATAAACCATATCACAAAGGTGAGTACTCACAATCCTATGACATATCAACTATATCCAACAATCTCATAATAACACATGGCCAAAATATCCACATTATTATCACATATTTACTTATCAATTTTCACACATATTCAATGCGTATTCACAACACTATCACATGGCGTGAACAACACACCCTCATATTTACTAGCACATCAGTCATGGCATCTCATGTATGTTCATAATTTCACAACTTCACAATTTCACAAGTGTACATATATCACATTTAATCATAGGCCTGGGAACACTTACTTTCGAAATTTAGAGTAGGGGATTAGGCTACCTTTAAATTCCCAAATACAAAATGAATCATCTACGAGCAGCGATTCTAAAACACTCACCAGAAATATGTTTTTGTCGAAAAGCCAAAAGCTTAGACAAGCTTTTCTTTGCCTTTGTCTCTACTCGTTGAGAGTCCTATTGACTTCGACACTTCAAAAGGACAAACCATACAAACATACAATCAACAATCAATCATCAACTCACCTTAAACAACCAAAAACAATAGCCTAAGCTACGTTCACTATTAACCAAAACCTTCGACATAGAAAACTTTAAATTTGAATATCTAAGCCTACACTTAATATTTTTGCATGAAATAAATTTTTTTCATTTACATATTCATCTACGACTAATTCCTAACCTTTAAACTACACAAAACTACACGTTTTAAGGTATAGACATTTTTTGACAAGTTTTGGTCATTAAGATGAAAAATCATTAAAACTCAAGAAATTCTTAACGAAACTTCAATATAGCTTTAGAAACATTCTAATCAAGTTAAAATAAGTTGAAAAACACTTTGAAACCATATTTTAATCTACAATCCTGAAATTCACCATTAACAACCAATTTTTTGGGTTTTATTTAAAATACACGTTCTAATGGCCAATAATTCAGTTTTAAGGACTAGATATCATGAAAAACTCATAAGTAATCAAAAATTACCTTTGATTGATGAAAATCAAACTTTAGATGCAAACCCGAGAAAACCAAATAACTTGAAAATGGTGAAATTGTAACGCCTTGAATTATTTATTTCTGTTTCTATCAATCTTGACACAAATATATATCTACTTCAGTGGTTAAGTGTTTTAGGTATGTGTATGAGGTCTTGGGTTCAAGCCCCACTTTTGGAAAATTCTGTTAGTTTTGGTCTTAGACTTATTCTTGGTGGGTTGGATTATATTTTCTCTTAAGTAATTTATATTAGAATGAGCCTACTAGTTTGAGTGGTAAGGAGTTAGTGTACTGGAGGTCCTGTGTTCGAATCCTTGCATGAGCGTGAGTGTTAATTTTTGTCATAGTTGTCCGACAGAGTTTCGGTGGGGCTAGAATTCTGAAATGGTAGGTTCGGGTTAGTAGGGAGTTAGAGAGATTTTAGGGATGTGATTAATAATATTAGTTAAATTTATTTTCTTTTCTTTTCTTTTCCAAATTTTACCTTTTTCCAAATTCATGTTCTTTTTCCCCCCATCTTCCACATTGTGTTTTCTTTTTCTAACTTTTCCTTGCGGTTGGTTAATGGTGGAGTGGTAAGTTCTTTGATTTTGTTTAATCATTCGAGTGCTGCTAATTGTCGGTTCTACAGTCGAGTTTTTCGTAAGTAGTCATACCCCTTTTTCGTTACGTGTTAGGGATTTTATGTTGTGAGAGTTGGGTTGCGATTTTCATGAATGTGGACTGTAAATGCTTGCGTTAGGTTGATTGTGTAGGAGAGGGGCTTGAAATGATCGATTCTTTGGTGAATTTGGTTTGAGAAGTGTTGTTCCTCAAAGGTTTTTGTGATCTCAAGATTGCAAGTGCTTCGAAAACGAACCAGGTGTGTACCCCTAACACAAAAAATTGAATTTCGGTAAAAGCCAAAAATGGGGTTTGTTGACACCACACGAGCGTATGGCTAGCCTTGTGGTTGGCCGTGTGCGAAACATGATCGTGTGATTGAAGAAGGTGTGGCCGTGCGTAAGACACGGTCGTGCGATGGTATGAATGTGGCCATGTGGGCCACACGGGCTGGGCTAAGTTGGGCTTTTGGGCCCACATAGACATGCCACACGGGTGTGTGGAAGTTGGGCCAGGTCGTGTGGGCCACCCGGGCATGTGGGCCCATAATTTTAAAATTTTCCCTAGGGTCACACGAGTCGTTCCAATCAACTGTGGGCCTATTGTAGGGTTAGTAAGGGCTAACCAAACTCTAAATCATGTGATCTAATATTCTGATAGTCCACTCTGAGTAGGGCACCGATATGTATGTCTGACTGTTCTATTTAAGTATATATGTAATCTGTGTACGAGCATGTTAAGCATGATGGGTGGGTTTTTTTAACCCCACATGGTGTGATGGGATAGTCGGATATGGTGTGTAGAGGATGGGGGTAGGATTCTGGATATCTATTCTGCTTATCTGATTCTGTTATCTGCACCTGTCATGGACTTAGGTCCGAATCTCTATCTAATTGTATATGAGATTTCTGTGTATATTGCATGTCTACTTCTGTTGAGTTACACACTGAGTTTACGAAAACTCACATTTGTTTGTTTGTTCTATTCAGGTAATCCATAGACTTAGGCGGATCGGTGCGATGGAGTCTCATGGTGACCAAAAGTTTGGGAACAGTTTTAAATAATGGTTTTTATTTAAATTAAGGATTATTTATGAGAGTTTTGTAATTTTTAGACTCTACGGACTGTTTGATTTTTATTTTGGTTTTGGATGCGTTTTGACTCTTTTATTGCGACGTTTGACTAGAATCACGATTTTACGAAAATAAATGCTTTTTCTAAAAATACAAAATACGGTTTCCAACTACAACGATTTGCGAGCTTCCGTCATAAAATTACGTTTTACTTAGACGGGCAATAGATGACAGATTTATTTAAAGAGAACGATAAGTTTTCCTGAAATGTGAATTTTTTAGTAGCAATTAATACAAGAAATTTTAAACACGAAATTTGGTTTCAAAACCCTTTTTCGTAACATTTCCAGATTCAGCCATAACGTCTAAGCCAAGTTTGGGGTGTTACATTTAGTGCTATCAAAGCCAAGTTACAAAACTCGAGTTGTGAATTTTGGGTTCCAAACTTGTGTTTTGAAAAAAAAAACTAGTTTTTAAAGAAATTGGATCATTTTGAGTAAGTGTGTGGTACACCGAGTCTCCGTCGTCGATCTTGTAAGTATCTATGAATTTAAAAAACACTGTAGTTAGTACTTTCTAAAACTGCACTGTATTAAGTTAGAAACTGAAACCTCTGAAATACTTCTGAACTTTTGATAAATTAAGCATAAAATATCTGTTAATAAACACTGGAACTGATGTATAAAATTTTATAATGTAGATAAATTTTAAAATACGATGAGCGCTCGTGGAACTCATGGTCGTGGTATTCGTGGGCGCGACGAGTGCCATAGAGGGCTCGAGTTGAGTCTTCCTCTCTAGGCAGTATGCTGAATTTAGATACAAGTGAGACACCGGTTTCACCGGCTACTGAGACTGGGTCTCAAAGCCGCTCGACTAAGGATGACGCACTGTCCCAAGCCAAGTTGAGAGTGTTGGAGAGGGTCCTGGACCCTATTTTGGATCTGGGGGATGTAGGTCGGTAACTGAACAACTCCGATCTAATGGAGCTAAGTTGTTTAGGGGTGTCACTGGAGTCGCCCCTATTGTGGCTGAGTATTGGTTGGAGGCTACTGAAAGGATTATGAATGACATCGACTACACTCCTAAGCAAAAATTAAAGGGTGCAATCTCTTTGCTTCGCGATGAGGCATATGAGTGGTGGTTGTCGGTTGAGGAGGGTACTCAACCAGATCGTCTAAATTGGGACTACTTCAAGATTGCCTTTTAGGAAAAATATGTGGGCGCGAGTTATGTTGATGCTCGTAGGCGTGAGTTCATGAATCTCATGCAATGTGATAAATCTGTGGTCGAGTATGAGGTTGATTTTCTGAGATTGCTACGCTCGAGGCATTGTGGCATCTGAGTGTGAGAAATGTGTCTGTTTTGAGGACAAATTGAGGGATAGTCTAAGGGTATTGATTGCTCCACAGAATGAACGAGAGTTTGCAATTCTTGTGGATAAGGCGAAGATAACCGAGGAGGTTAAGCGCGTGGAGTGCCAGAATAGAGATCGGGAGAGAGGCAAGAATAAGAGGGATTCAGAGCCCTCTAGTTCTGTTCAGAAGCCTAAGAAACGGGCCAGACCTGATAGACCTGTTAGAGTGGGGGTTCCTGTTTCTCCTACTAGGATTCAGCCTTGTGGTGATTGTGGTAGGCGCCATCCTGGCGAGTGTTGGAGGACGTTAGGAGCTTGCCTGCGGTGTGGGTCTTTGGAGCACCAAATTAAAGAGTGTCCATATCGTGCAGATCAGATGCAAGCTATGGGATCAGGTTCTGCTCAGCCTCAGAGGGCAGTACAGCAGCCACTTAGGGGACGTAGACCGGCTAAGGGTGGTAATGGTATGGGCCGAGGATAGAGAGCACCGGGTAGGGGTGCTAATCAGACTGAGGTGAGGTAGCCTACATTGGTTTATGTTGCTCGATGTCGAGAGGATAGAGACACTCCTGATGTGATCACGGGTATGTTTATAATTTTTGATGTTCCATATGCTATTTTAATAGGCATAGGTTCTACACATTCTTATGTAGCTAATACTGTTTTTGAGAACTTGGGGATTGCAGTTGAATGTACTGTTGGTGATATTACTGTACTGAGTCTGTTGGGGTAATCTATTCGAGTTAGTAGATTATATAAGAATGTTCCGTTGGAGATACAAGGGACTGTGTTTCCAGCAAATTTGATGGAGCTACCATTTTAGGAGTTCGATTTAATTCTGGGTATGGATTGGTTAGTTGAGCACCGAGTTAGCTTAGATTGCATAACTAAGAGGGTCATTCTAAGGACAGAGGATGATAAAGAAGTGGTCGTGATTGGCGAGCGTTGAGATTACCTGTCTAATGTAATCTCCACTCTAGTGGCTGAAAAATTGGTTCAGAAAGAGTGTGAGGAGTATTTGGCTTAAGTCAGTGTTTCAATTTCTAGGGACCTTTCTGTTGGGGATATCAGATCAATGAGAGAATTTCTGGATGTTTTTCTTGAGGAGTTACCAGGATTACCTCCAAATCGAGAAGTTGAGTTTAACATTGAGCTTCTACCGGGTACAGCTCCGGTGTCCATCGCTCTTTACTGTATGGCACTGAAGGAGCTTACAAAGCTTAATGCTCAACTTCAAGAGCTTTTGGATTGTGGTTTCATCCGTCCGAGTGTGTCTTCGTGGGAGACACCAGTTCTGTTTGTAAAGAAAAAGGGTGGTACCATGAGGATGTGCATCGACTACTGATAGTTGAATAAACTGACTGTGAATAATAAGTACCCATTTTCGAGGATCACGATCTATTTGATCAGTTTCGTGGGGCTGTGGTATTCTCAAAAATAGATATCTGATTTGGGTATCATCAGCTTGGAGTTAAGGAAGCTAATATTCATAAGACGACATTTATGACTCGTTATAGGCACTATGAGTTCCTAGTTATGCCCTTTGGTCTAACGAATGCTCCGGCTGCATTCATGGATCTGATGAACTGAGTTTTTTAGTCGTATCTGGATCAGTTCATCGTGGTTTTCATCGACGATATTCTAGTTTACTCTGAAACTGAGGATGAGCATGATGAGCATCTTAGAGTAGTGCTTCAGATACTTCGAGAGAAATAACTCTACGCTAAGTTGAGCAAATGTGAATTCTGGTTGTGAGAGGTTACTTTTCTGGGGTATATGGTTTCTGCTGAGGGGGTCCGATTTGATCCTAGGAAGGTTGAGGCTGTGCTTGATTGGAAACAGCCTAAGAATGTATCTGAGATCCTCAGTTTTCTAGGTCTTGTGGGCTATTATAGATGTTTTGTTGAGGGGTTCTCTCTGATTGCAGCTTCTCTGACCAAGCTTCTGTGCAAGGGTGTTCATTTCATCTGGACTGATGCGCAACAATCGAGCTTCGAAAAGCTCAAGTCTGTTCTAACTTAGGCTCCTGTTCTGATACAGCCTGAATCTGGTAAAGAGTTTGTGATGTACTGTGATGCGTCGCACGTCGATTTGGGATGTGTACTGATGCAAGATGGTAAGGTTGTGGCTTATGTGTCCCGTCAGCTTAAGTCACACGAGGGGAATTATCCGGTGCATGATCTCGAGTTAGCCGCGATGGTGTTTGCGTTAAAAATCTGGAGGCATTATTTGTATGGTGAGAGGTGTATCATCTACAATGATCACAAGTACCTCCTTACTCAGAAGGAGTTGAATCTTAGACAACATTGATGGATTGAGCTTCTCAAAGATTATGACTGCACGATAGAGTATCATCCTGATAAGGCCAATATGGTGGTCGGTGCTCTCAGTTGTGGAGTGATGACTGATTTGAGAGCGATGTTCGCTCGTCTTAGTCTGTTTGATGATGGGGTCTGTTAGCCGAGTTCCGAGTTAAGTCGACTTGGATTGGGCAGATTCGAGAAAAGTAGTTAGTGGATGAGTCTTTGGGTTTGCGGTTTTGTTAAGTTGAGAATGGCAGTATTTCTGATTTTGGACTGAATAAGGATGGGGCTCTGTGTTTTCGAGGTCGGGTTTGCGTACCAAATGATTCTGATCTAAGGTAATCGATTTTGAGGGAGGCGCATAGTAGCTCTTATGCTATGCATCGCCATCTTCATGAGTTGTATTGGTGGCCGGGTTTGAAATGTGAGGTAATGGATTTTGTTGCTCGTTGTCTGACGTGCCAGTAAGTTAAGGCTGAGCACCAGTTGCCTTCGGGTTTGCTCCAACCTGTTAAGATTCCTTTGTGGAAATGTGAGCTAGTGACGATAGACTTCGTTAGTGGGTTGCCTTTAACACCCACTAAGAAGGATTCTGTGTGGGTCATCGTAGATCGATTGACCAAGTCCGCTCACTTTATTTCAGTTCGGACCGATTATTCCCTGTAAAAGTTAGCAAAACTCTACATTTCTGAGATTGTAAGACTAGACGGGGTTTTAGTTTCGATCATCTCTGATACGGATCCTTTCTTCACTTCTCGGTTCTGGAGGAAACTTCACGAAGCTTTGGGTTCGAGATTGGACTTCAGTACTGCATTCCATCCTCAGACCAACGGTCAGTCTGAGAGGGTGATTCAGATACTAGAGGATATGCTTCAGAGTTGTGTGATTGATTTTCGGGGTAGTTGGGAGGATTTTCTGTCGTTATTTGAGTTTGCCTATTGTAACGCTTAGGTTTGTGCAAGTGTACACAGTCGTTATCAAGTAATAAGTAAGTATCGAGTTATC
>CM025145.1:10915256-10930037 GCA_013467495.1 Gossypium gossypioides | reverse complement strand
AGACCTATCCAAAATAAATCAACAAGTTAAAGGACCAAAGAATTAAATTTATCCAATTTAATTAATTAAAACCCAAATTATTAATGAAATATTTTAAATGAATTATTAAATATAATTTTATATTTTATTATTTAATTTAATCATGCATAGCCCACTTTGTGTCTTAAAAAATATAATATATTGAAATTAATATAAAATAAGTCATTTATTGCATGAAAACTATATAATAAAGCGTAAAATCACATTTTAATAATTTCTATGTCCTAATTTATTATTTTCACATATTTCATTAATTTATTAATGAATTACTTAGTTTTAACAACGGATTTAAGTAAAAAGGAGATAAATTAAATAGGAAAAATCCTATATATTTTTTCGTTTACACCTACAATAGCAGTTTCTAGTCTAGCGTCCAAATGGCACCTTACTAGGCTTTGTATGGTCGTAACTGTCGTACTCCGCTATGTTGGACTGAGTTGGGTGAGCGACGGATTTTGGGTCATGAGTTGGTTTCCAAGACTGAAGATAAGGTTAGACTAATTTGAGATCGTCTGAAGGTGGCTTCTGATAGATAGAAGTCCTATGCGGATCTAAAAAGGAGTAATATCAAGTACGCTGTGGGTGACTTCGTAGTCCGTAAGGTATCTCCATGAAAGAAAGTTCTGAGGTTCGGTTGTAAGGGCAAGTTGAGTCCTAGATTAATTGGGTCATATCAGATTCTGAAGTGTGTAACACTAGTCACTTATCAGTTAGAGCTACCTCCAGAGTTGGACCGTATTCATGATGTGTTTCACGTCTTGATGTTGAGGCGATACTAGTCTGATCCTTCTCATGTTGTCTCTATTGAGGAGATCGAGGTTAAACCGAATTTGACTTTTGAGGAGGAGCCGGTTCAAATTTTAAATTGAGATATTAAGGTTTTGAGGAGGAAGTCTATACCATTAGTAAAGGTTCTGTGGTGGAATCATGACACTGAGGAAGTCACGTGGGAACCTGAGGACTTGATGCGTTAGTAGTATCTTCATATGTTCGAATCAGGTAAATTTCGAGGCCGAAATTTATTTTAGGGGGTAGAGTTGTAACGCCCTGAATTATTTATTTCTGTTTTTGTAAATCCTGACACAAATGTGTATCTGCTTCAGTGGTTAAGTGTTCTGGGTGTGTGTATGAGGTCTTGGGTTTAAGTCCCACTTTTGGCAAATTCTGTTATTTTTGGTCTTAGGCTTATCCTTGGTGCGTTGGGTTATATTTTATCTTAAGTAATTTATATTAGAATGAGCCTGTTGGTTCGAGTGGTAAGGAGTTAGTGTGCTGGAGATCCTGTGTTCGAATCCCTGCGTGAGAGTGAGTGTTAATTTTTGTGTCTCGATTGTCTGATAGAGTTTCGGTGGGGATAAAACTCTGAAATGGTAGGTTCGGGTTAGTGGGGAGTTAGAAAGATTTTAGGGATGTGATTAATAATATTAGTTAAATTTCTTCTATTTTCTTTTCTTTTCCAAATTTTGCCTTTTTACAAATTCACGTCCTTTTTCCCCCATCTTTAACATTGTGTTTTCTTTTTTTCCTTTTCCTTGCGGTTGGTCAACGACGGAGTGGTAAGTTCTTCGATTTTGTTTAATCGTTCGGGTGCTACTAATTGTCAATTCTGCAGTCATGTTTTTTGTAAGTAGTCGTACCCCTTTTTCGTTGCGCGTTAAGGATTTTCTATTGTGAGGGTTGGGTTGCAATTTTCATGAATGTAGAGTTGAAATGCTTGGGTTTGGTTGATTGTGTAGGAGAGGGGCTGGAAACGATTGATTCTTCAGCGAATTTGGTTTGAGAAGCGTTGTTAGTTAAAGGTTCTGGTGGTCTCGAGATTGCAAGTGCTTCAAAAACGAACCAGGTGTGTACTCCTAACACGAAAAATTGAGTTTCAGCGAAAGCTAAAAATGGGGTTTGTCGACGTCACCCAGGCGTGTGGTCGACCGTGTGCGAGACACGGCCGTGTGACTGATGAAGGTGTGTCCGTGCACAAGACATGGCCGTGCGATGGTGTGAGTGTGGCTGTGTAGGCCACACGGGCTTGGCCAAGTTGGGCGTATGGGCCACACAGACGTCTGGGCCCACATGGACATACCACATGAGCATGTAGGTGTTGGGCCAGGCCGTGTGGGTCCACACGGGCATGTAGGTGTTGGGCCAGGCCGTGTAGGCCCACACGGGCATGTAGGTGTTGGGCCAGGTCGTGTGGGCCCACACGAGCATGTGGGCCCATAATTCTAAAATTTTCCCTAGGGTCGTACAGGTCGTTCCAATTGACTATGGGCCTACCGTAGGGTCGGTAAGGGCTAACCAAACCCTAAATCATGTGATCTGATATTCTGATAGTCAACTCTGAGTAAGACATCGGTATGTATGTCTGACTGTTCTGTTTAAGTATATATGTGATCTATGTACGAGCATGCTAAGCATGATATTTCTGTATATGTATTCTGTATTTATTATTGGGGTGAGAATTTTACATGTGGATATGGCGACTCTTTGCCTATATTCTGGCAGCTTGACTACTTATTATCTGTCATGTGTTGCATCGACACTATATGGTGTGTAGGGATGGGTGAGTGTTTTTAACCCCATGTGGTGTGATGGGATGGTCGGAGATGGTGTGTAGAGGATGGGGGTAGGATTCTGGATATCTGTTCTGCTTATCTGATTTTGTTATCTGCATCTGTCATGGACTTAGGTCCGAATCTCTATCTGATTATATATGATATTTCTGTGTATATTGAATGTTTACTTCTGTTGGGTTACACACTGAGTTTACAAACACTCACATTTGTTGTTTGTTCTGTTTAGGTAATCCACAGACTTAGACGGATCAGTGCGACGGAGTCTCACGGTGACCACAAGTTCGGGAACATTCTTAAATAATGGTTTTTATAAAAATTAAGGATTATTTCTGAGAGTTTTGTAATTTTTGGACTCTCCGGACTGTTTGATTTTTATTTTGGTTTTGGATGCGTTTTGACACTTTTATTGTGATATTTGACTAGAATCACGGTTTTACGAAAACAAATGTTTTTCTGAAAATATAAAATACGGTTTCCAACTATAACAATTTGCGAGCTTCCGTCATAAAATTACGTTTTACTTAGACAAGCAATAAATGGCAGATTTACTTAAAAAGAACGATAAGTTTTCTTGAAATGTAAATTTTTTAGTAGCAATTAATACAAGAAATTTTAAACACGAAATTTGGTTTCAAAACCCTTCTTCATAACATTTCCAGATTCAACCATAACGCCTAGGCTGGGTTTGGGGTGTTACAAAAATTAATGGAGTTTTTGGGTGTTTTGAAGAGATATTATGGAGGTTTAAGGCTTAAATAATAGTAGAAATCAAATAATCACAGTTTGGGAGTCAAAATTGAATGGGGAGAACTAGGAAAATCAAAGGGACGACAAGCACAATGAAGAAGGAAAAACTAACATGAAAACATGTTGGTGGGGGAAGAAATAGGTTTAATTTTAAGAATTGGCGAAACTGCAACATAAATTCTCACAATTTTGACTCTATTACAAATCAGTCCTTTTTTCTAAAATTAAAAGTATTTAAAACTCATTTTCAGAAAATGACTTAATTTCCTAAAAACCATTGTTGAAAACATTATCAATTACCAATCTTACGAAATTTCAAGCACATATAACTAAAATTCCTAAAATACCCTCAAAACATCTAGACCTAATTTTAGGGTGTTACAATTCTCCCCCTCTAAAAAGAATTTTGTCCTCGAAATTACCTGAGCTAAATAGATAAGGATATTGACATTTCATCACTTCCTCGGTTTCCCAAATAGCCTCTTCTATTTTGTGGTTGTGCCACAAAACCTTAACCACAGAACTCTCTTGTTTCACAAAACCTTCTCTTCATGAGTTAAGATATCTATCTGTTCCTTATCATAAGTGAGATCAGGTCGAACATCGATCTCCTCTACTGGCCCAATATGCGACGGATCTAAACGATACTTCCAAAGCATAGACACATGGAATACATCATGAATTCGCTCAAGTTTCGGTGGCAACTTAAGTTGAAAAGCTATCGGTCTAATCCTCTCTACAACTTCATAAGGCCCAACATATCTTGGACTTAATTTACCCTTTCTTCCAAATCTTAAAACCTTTTTCCATGGAGAAACCTTCAAGAACACCTTATCACCAACTTGAAACTCGATGTCTTGACGTTTCAAATCCGTATAAGATTTTTTTCTATTTGTTGTTGCTTTCAACCTCTCACATATCATCTTCACTTTCTTTTTGGTCTCTTAAACTAATTTCAGTCCAACGACCCTCTTTTCATCTAACTCCATCCAACAGAAAGGATTCCTACACTTCCTACCATACATGCCTCAAACAGTACCATACGAATACTCGCTTGGAAACAATTGCTGTAAGCAAACTCTGCTAAAGGCAGATATAGCTCCTAACTACCATTGAACTGGATCACAGAACTTCACAACATATCTTCTAACACTTGAATTACCCTCTTAGATTGGCCATCAATTTGGGGGTGATAAGCCGTGTTGAAAGTAAGTTTCGACCCAAAGCCTATTCCAAACTCTTCCAAAACCTTGAAGTAAAATGAGGATCTTTATCGAAGATGATAGAAATCGGAACACCATGAAGACGTACAATCTTCGCAATGTACAACTCTACCAACGTCTACAAAGAATAATTGGTATGCACTACCAAGAAATGCACACTCTTCGAAAATTGATCTACTATAACCCATACCAAATCTTTTTTCGATGGCATCAAAGGCAAACCTAAAACAAAATCCATAGTAATCCTTTCCCACTTCCATTTAGGAATTGCAATCAGTTTAAACAAACTAGAAGGGAATTGATGTTCAGCTTTCACCTTTTGAAAAACCAAACATCAAGCCATAAAATTCATAAAATCACGCTTCAAGCCAGTCCACCAATAAACCTCATGGAGATCATGATACATTTTACCACTATAGGGATGCATAGCGTAAGGGCTACTATGCGCCTGGGTAAGGATCACTTGTCTTAGGTCCACATCTTGCGACACACACAATCTACCTTAGAAATCCAAGATACCTTCTACATCAATATAAAAGTCTCCCTTAACACCTTGCTCAACTTGATGAATCCTCTTAACAAATCTCCATCTAACGGTAGTTTTTCCCTAATCTGTTGGGACAAATTTGGCCTCACTTGAAGTTCAGCTAACAAACCACCATCACTAGCCAAACTTAAGTGCTCAAACATAGCTCTCAACTCCGTCAACGATTTCCTACTCAATGCATCAACAACTACATTTTCTTTACTAGTGTGATACTCAATCACACAGTCATAATCCTTCAAAAGCTCAATCCAACATCGTTGCCTTAAATTCAACTCTTTTTGGGGGAGGAGGTACTTAAGGCTTCTATGATCCGTATAAGTCACACACTTTTCCCCATACAAATAATGACACCAAATCTTAAGTGCAAATTCCACAACAGCTAATTCCAAATCATGGGTTGGCTAGTTGCGTTCATGCATCTTCAACTGTCTCGAAGAATAAGCCATAACTTTACCCTCTTTCATCAGAACACAACCAAGACCTAAATACGAAACATCACAATAAACCACAAAATTTTTTCTAGGTTCTAGTTGAATCAGGTGCTCTAGTCAAAACTGCCTTAAGCTATTCAAACTTTTCTGCCTTTCCTCAATCCACTCAAAAACCACATCCTTTTGAAGTAGTTTCGTGAAGAGTGCAGCAATAAGGGAAAACCCTGCAAAGAATTTATGATAATAGCTAGCCAAACCCAAGAAACTTCAAACTTTCGTAACACTCCTAGGGGGCTTCCATTCCAAAATCACCTTAATCTTCCTAAGATCCACTCAAATCCCTTTTGTTGATACCACATGTCCTAAAAACACAACTTACTTAAGCCAGAATTCATACTTACTTAACTTTGTAAACAACTACTTATCCCTCAAAATCTATAAAATAACTCTTAAATGCTCGTCGTGATCCTCTTCAGAATGAGAATACATCAAAATATCGTCTATGAAGACCACCATATACTGATCCAAGTACGAGTGGAACTTTCGATTCATCAAATTAATGAACACAATTGGGGTATTAGTTAAACCAAACTGCACCACTCAAAACTCATAATGCCCATACCGAGTCCTAAAAGTAGTTTTCAACACATCAAACTCCTTCACCTTCAACTAATAATACCCAGATCTTAAGTAAATCTTCGAGAACACTGTTCCACCTCGAAACTGATTAAACAAGTTATCAATATGAGGCAAATGATACTTTTTCAACTGCCTATTATCTATGCACATATGCATTTTATCATTCTTCTTCTTCATAAATAAAACCGGTGCACCCCATAGAGATACACTTGGTCGAATGAACCCTCTATCCAAAAACTCTTGCAACTGAATCTTGAACTCCTTGAGCTCTTTTGGTGCCATGCGATAGGGTGCAATGGACATTGGTGCAGTACCAGGATAAAGCTCAATTCCAAACTCCACTTTTTGCTCCGGTAGTAAGCCTAAAAACTCTTTAGGAAACATGTCAGGAAAATCTATAAAGGTTCGAATATCCTGAACTTTCAACTCCTTACTACCCGAATTCATCACATAAGCTAAGTAAGCTTTACAACCTTTCCCTATCATCTTTTCAACATTCAAAGTCGAAACCACATTAGGCAAGAATCTAATTCTTTCATCCATTACAACAATTTTCAACCCATCACTATTCCTCAATGTAATTCGCTTCGTCTCAAACTCTACCTTAACCTCAAGTTCAGTTAACCAATCCATACCAAGAATAACATCAAAACCATAAAATGGTAGTTTCATGAGATCCACAGAGAAAACATGCCCTTGTATCATAAGAGGGCATCTATGATAAAATTTATTCACAACGGAACTATCCTCAAAGGAACTAATTACAGTCATACCCAAAATCAATCATCTCTACAAGAATCCCTAACTTACAAGATTATTCACACAAAATAGACGAATGTGTAAAAGCAAAATCAACCAAGGAAAATAATGGAATAGATTGCAAAGTGAAAGTACCTACAATAACACCAATCAGATCTTGATCCTCAGGTTTTGTAACAGCATAAACCCAAGTTGGACCTCTAGACTCAACTTTCGAAGTAATAGTGTGAGCAGCAATTTGTTGTGCAACCAGTCTCCCATTACCTTTACCATGACCTCGGCCCCTAGCAGGCATAGAAACAGGTGTCGAACTCTAAGTCTGTGAAACCTCAACTTTATTAGAAAAATCCCTAAGAAAATGTTCTTTCGAACCACACTTATAACATGTCAACTTATGACACTCTCCAAGATGCTTAAGTTCACAATGAGCATAAAGCGGCCATCCAGTACCACCAGTCAAACCCTTAGTGTTAGCCACAACGTTACTCTACTGCCTAGAGTAACTCGGTCGAGACCCATGTCTCGCACCCCTACCAGAATTGTAATTATCTCGCCCTCTCTTGGGCGGTCGTCTAGAAGCACCATAAGAAGCCCTCTTACCAGTATCAACCACCATAGAACGAGCTGGCTTAACCAAAGTCTACTCAATAGCTTTGGCTTTCTCCACAAGCTCATCAAACAACTCTATATTTTGGGCCACCAATTAAACCCGAATCTCTTAATTGAGCCCAAACGAAACCTCTTACAATGATCTTTCTTAGTCAAAACCATCTCAGGAGCATACTGACTAAGGGGCACAAATTCTACCTCATAATCAGCTATAGACAACCCACTTTGCACAAGATCTAGAAATTCCCGCTTACGAGTTTCCATATACTGCCCACCCATGAACTTCCTGCTAAATACTTTAAGGAAGTAACCCCAAGTCAGAAGATCAGCAGCCGTACCTATCTTGACAATATTCCACCAACGATGAGCTTCACCGTCAAGTAAGGACACTGTACAACCCAATTTCTCCTAATCAGAATAGAACATATACTCACAGATCCTTTCAACTCCTTCCAACTAGTACTCAACTATAGTCGGATCAGTCCCTCTAACTCTAGAAAAATCTTTACCACCTAATGCCCGAAGATGTTCAAGCAGTAACCCACGACTCACAGGTACAAAATTAGTAGGTGTAGGAGCAAGGTTAGCACCAACAATCTGCTGAAACGCTCCAATTATCACTTCTATTAGAGGGCCTACACTCTCATCAGGTTTATTCACTCTACGCAATGACGCAAGAGGTGTAGAGGATATACCATCCTCTTGATCACTAGCTCTCGCATTCACACGTCTAGGAGGTATATCGTACTAGTCTAACATACACAAACAAATAAAAAAAGGTGTGAGTGGCAGAGGAAATGATCCAAGTCTCATTCTTGAAAGAAAATCTTAGGATTAAAGGCAATGAGTTCCCAATCCTACCCACATGCATCACAACAAGTGATATCTCATGCAATTCAAGCATTCAGAATAATTTAATTACTTGGATTTGTAAATTCATGGGTTGTGAAACCCCAATCAGCGTATCAACAACAATCACCTAGGTCCGAGTATTATAGAACATAGGCTCTAATACCACCAAATATAACACCATATACCTGGCCCGGTCGCCGAGCCCGAATACTAGGACACTACACCATTATCTCGCATCCTGTTCATATCAAATTGTCAAGTTATTACGCATGCATCTTTTTTCTTTTATTAACATTGCATTCACATGAATTGTGAACCATACATTCACTTTTTATTGATAAAACATGTCAAGCATTCATTAAATAAACATAAAATAAGTACTAAACTTGCATTATGAACACTTAACAAAAATTTCCAAAACTGTTATGTAGGTATCGATACTGAAAAAGAGGTATTGATAATTCTCTCAGGTGGTATTAATACCGCTTGGAAACTTAATACCAAACTAGCTTACTGTTTCTCATATTAGAAACCCAATAATCAAAAAATATCGGTATTACAGAAAAGTATTGATAATTTTATCCTGAGTATCGATATTCGTGATAGATTATTGATACCAATGTACAAAACTGTATCCCGCACTTTCAAAAATCATAGAGGTAACATTTTTACAACCCGAACATCGATACCTCTGTTCCTGACCATAAAAACATATCATATATCAACATATAAATCATACTAAAATAGTTCTAAACGTCATGCATCAATTACCTCGTAAAATAAACACCAAAATGTTCCAAATAGTAGTCTAAAACATCATATTCTAAGTCCACAAATCATCAAGCTTAATAGGCATGTAATCAACTAAAAACCATAGAAAAACCGATATAAAATCTACCAAATTGCCTTTTATTCCCAAAAACACAAGTAATTAAGGGAAAACCTACTAATAACAACTAAAGCTCTGGCTTGGATCACCCCTCAAGACCACATCGCTCACATCCGCACTGTAACAGCCCGTTTTCAGTAAAATCAAAATAGTGGTTTTGGGACCACAATTCTGACGTCAAAATATTTATTTTATGAATACTTTAAGGTATGCATCATGTTAGTAGTGTCATATAAAATTTTTGCTAAGAAATTTTATTGTTTGCATGTTTAATTTGATAAAAAGGACTAAATTGCATAAGGTGCAAATTTTGAGTTCTATAAGAAAAATGTGTCAAATTGCTATGAAATTGGAATGTGAGTGGCCTTAAATGGTAATTAGACCATTAATATAATTAGTGTACAAATTTGGACATTAATTAAGTAATTTTAAAGGTATATGTGTAAGGTTACTAAGGTAAATTAATAAAATAACTTAAAATAAAATAGGTGAAAGAAAGATATCATATTTCTTTCTTCTTCACCAACTGAAAATAGTGTTTAAGGAAACCATTAAAGACATTTCAACATTCGACCATCTCTCTCTTGTGCATGTAAGTGCATTTTCGTCCCGTTTTTAATGATTTTTATGTTTTTGGAGTCGTAGCTTAACTAGCTAGCCTGGGGACTAATTTGTAAAATTGTCGAAAGTCTAAGATTTTACCATGAATGTATATTAGTTGTTTTTTTATGTTTGATGGATGAAAATGAATGTTTGATGATAGTTGAACAACTTTTGTAAAGGAATTTTTGATGAATTTATCATTTAGGGATTTAATTAAAAAATAAAAAATGTTCATGGTAAAAATGTGAAATAATTGAAATGTAGGGATTTCTAAGGGCTTAGGTGATATTCGGCTATAGTGGGCTGGTACTAAATTGCATGAATTTCCATTTTTATGAGCTAAGGACTAAATTGAAATGAATTCAAAATTATAGGGGCAAAAGTGTAATTTTTCCAAGACATGATTTTTTTTATTAAATTGAATAGAATGAAATCTAAATTTGTTAAATTTGATTATATAGATAAAGAAAAGCAATGTATGGATTTAGATCGAGGAAAAGAAAAAAGTATTGGATTAATCGATCGTATTTCTCCGTTCGTGTTTGAGACAAGTTCGTATATTTAATTAGCATTGAATTATGTTCGACTTAAATGCTTTTATGTAATAGTTTTGGTATTACGAATCTACGAAAATATCCAACAAAGTTTCGGTGACTTTCGGATCCCGTTTGAACATTAGGAGTATATAGGATACAAATGACATGTCATTAGGGGTTACCGTGTTACGGGTGCTGGTCTTGTACGTCCTACCAGTGGCTGAGTTTCTGGCATGTGTTACGGTTACTTGACAGCTTGTGTGAGTAGCACCGTGTAGCTACGTCTTGACTGATATCTTGTGTGAGCAGACCCACTTATGGCTCGAGAGAGAGCATTTATTTGAGATATGAGAAAGTGGTGGTTTCGACCACGTGTTAGCATATAGTGTGCAAGATTCTCGACTATTCGATATTATTCTAGTGGTTCAACGGGTATGAAAAAGGGAAGGTTCGACAAATGCTTCAATGAGTGATGCTATGCAAGTATGAAAAGATATAAGTTGATGATGCTTTAAATATGCTTAGCCATAAGCATGAAAGTATCAATGCTTATAAGTAGTATGCATAAAAACTATGATGTTTTGAGGTGACTTGCTAAGCTATGTGGTTATCTAACTTGAAAGGTTGTTGTTGCTTAGGCTAATGTCAAGTCTTGTTAGATTGTCTCAAAATTTTTTTATGCTTAAATATTGAAATGGTAAGCTTTGTTTATGAATTACAAACTTACTAAGCATTACATGCTTACTTCGTGTTATTTCCTTTGTATTTCTAGATAATCAGAAGCTCGTTCAGGTTGGAAGTTTGTCAGAGATCCATCGCACTATCCATCAGCTAAATTGGTAGATTTTGATGATTTTGAGTCATGGTTATGATGGCATGTATAGGTGTCTTGTTTGATGAATTTAGCTATTATGTGTGACTTGTATATATAACTTTTTGGTTGTTGATCTAGTTAGTATGAAGTTATGAATATTTGGTATTTTGTGTGGTTGTTATCTTGATGTGGTAGTAGTTAAAATGATGGAAATGAAATGAGGTTTATTATGGTCTTTTATGAATTGTTGGTTGGTATGGATTGAGGTAGTATATTTCGTGGTTAATGGTTAGATTTGGTAGCTTGAATGTGGTTGCCTTTAGGCCAATATGGTAAGGTGCATGATAGATGTGAAAATGGCCAAAATGTTATTTGTTGTGCATATATTTGGTAATTGAATATCATGGCAAAGGTGATATTGAAATATTTTAATTGGTAGTTTGAATGATGAATGAATGGGTTAGGTGTTTAGACAAGTCTGATTGTTGAGATTGAGGTGCCATTTTGGCAGATTGGTTGAATGGTTAATTCCTATAAAGTTTAAGCTTGAATATGCATATGTAAGTATGTTTAAAATGCATGATTTTAGGTACAATTGGCTTGTGCAAGTGGTATGAGTTTGGGTGAGAAAAATGGCTTGGAAATGACCTATTTTTCATCCACACGGGTAGAGACACGGGCGTGTGTTTCAGCCATGTATGACACACGGCCAGGCGACGTGGCCGTATGTCCCTTGTAGCTTTCAAAGGGTTGCAAGTCAGGCTATTACACGGCCTAGCACACAGCTTGGCACACGGGTGTGTGGAATTATTTCGAATGGTACATGGCCTGACACACGGGTGTGTGGCTTGGCCGTGTAACCCAAGTCAGTGAGTTACACGAGTATAGACATAGGCTGGGACACGACCGTGTGTCTCTATTTGAAATGCCCACACAGCCTAAGACACGAACGTGTCTCTTGGCTGTGTGAGTCACACGGCCTAGTCACACGACCATGTGAACCCTACAGTTTGAAAGTTTTTAACTTTTTCTGAAATGTTTCATATGTTTTCGATTTAGTCTTGATTCGTTTCTAATGTCTTTTTAGGGACTTGAGGGCTCGTAATAGGGATCAAATGTATGATTTTGGATTGATTGTTGCTATGGTTTATGTTGTGATTTGTTTATATTAATAAAATGTTCTTTATGTGATGTTATGCTCCGTAATACTTCGTAGCCCTAATCAGGCGACGGATATGGGCTAGGGGTGTTATAGGCACTATTTATCTGCAATGGTTAGAAAGGAGTGGGTGAGCTTAACAAGCTCAATGAATGCTCTGAACAACCAATACGCAAACAAGTCACCATGCATAGACTAAGCAAACATGTAACATATTCATAACACATTTAAGTCTATTATCATATTTTGCACATTTAATCATCTTCCATTTATACCATTATGCATTTATCACTTTAACAACATGATTATTCAAGTATATATCATAGCACATATAAACCATATTTAATCACATTTAATCATATTATAATATAGTTTGGCTCTTGAGGTTATGAAGCAAAATGTGGACTCTATCACCACACATTGGATACTCGTATCTCTAACACACCGATAATGACTCATAGAGTCGTAAATATCCCATAAGTGAAGTGTATAGCTAACACTCTCCAACACACCAAACACACATATCCCGGTGAATAGAGCTTAGCTCACATTCCTTTATCTCTCCAAAAATTGTCCCTGGGCCTCAACGCCCCATAAACCACATCACAAAGGTGAGTACTCACAATCCTATGGCATACTAACTATATCCAACGGTCTTATAATAACACAAGGCCAAAATATCCACATTATTATCACATATTTACTTACCAATTTTCTGCACATATTCACTGTATATTCACATCATTAGCACATTATAAACACTATCACATGGCATGAACAACACACGCTCATATTCACTTTCACATCTATCATCATAAGCTTATAGCATATGCCATAGCTTCTCATGTATGTTCTTAATTTCACAATTTCACAATTTCACAGGCGTCCATAAATCAAATTTAATCATAGGTGTGGGAACACTTACTCTTGGAATTTAGAGTAGGGGTTTAGGCTACCTCTAAATTCCCAAATACACAATGAATCATATATGAGCAGCGATTCCAAAACATTCACTAGAAATATGCTTTCGCCGAAAAGCCGAAAGCTCAAACAAGCTTTTCTCTGCCTTTGTCTCTACTCGTTGAGGGTCTTATTGACTCCGACACTTCAAGGATTTTAAACATTGTTGTTTGAATCAAAATGGACCTACCAGTCAAATTCAGAATCGACTAAATGTAACACCCCAAAATTGGGCCTAGAAGTTTTAAGGGTATTTTAGAAATTTTAGCTTATATGTGCTCGAAATTTCGTAAGATTGATAATTGATAATGTTTTCGACAATGGATATTAGGAAATTAAGTCAATTTTTGAAAATGAGTTTTAAATACCTTTAATTTTAGAAAAATGACTGATTTGTAACAGAGTCAAAACTCTGAGCATTTATGATGTAGTTTTGCCAATTCTTAAAATTGAACCTGTTTCTTCCCTCATTAACATGTTTTCACATAAGTTTTTCCCCCTTCGTTGTGCTTGTTGTCCCTTTGATTTCCTTTGCTCTCCCCACTCAATTTTGACTACCAAACTATGATTCTTTGATTTCTATTATTATCTAAACCTTAAACCTCCATAAAATCTCTTCAAAACACACAAAAACTCCATTGATTTCACCATTGTCAAGTTATTGGGTTTTCTCGGGTTTGCATATAAAGTTCAATTTTCGTCCATCAAAGGTAATGTTTTGATTTCTTATGAGTTTTTCATGATATCTAGTCTTTAAAACTGAATTATTAGTCATTAGAATGCATGTTTTAAATAAAAACCCAAAAAACTTGGTTGTTAATGGTGAATTTTGAGATTGTGGATTAAAATGTGGTTTTAAAGTATTTTTCAACTTTTTTTTGACATGATTAGAAGGTTTATAAAGCTACATTGAAGTTTCGTTAAGAATTTCTCGAGTTTTAATGAATTTTCGTCATAATGGCCAAAACTTGTCTAAAAATGTCGATACCTTAAAACGTGTAGTTTTGTATAGTTTAAAGGTTGGGAATTAGTCATAGATGAATATGTAAATGAACGAAATTCATTTCGTGGGAAAATATTAAGTGTAGGCTGAGATATTCAAATTTAAAGTCTTTTATGTCGAAGGTTTCGGTTAATAGTGAACATAAATTAGGCTATTGTTTTTGGTTGTTTAAGGAGACTTAATGACTGATTATTGATTGTATGTTTGTGTGGTTTGTCTCTCTTAAATAATTAAATTAAAAAATATATTTTTAAGGCTTAGAATTAGTTGAAATCCAAATCTAAATTTGAATTATCCAAACAATGAATTTGGATTAATTCAAAATATTGAATGTCAAATGCTTTAATTGCCGTACAAAGAATTTAGAAATAATGAATTCATAAATAATAAATTTGTCATTT